>CAUYQG010292701.1:0-19904 GCA_963574415.1 Tarsius wallacei
AGATATCTGCACTTCCATGTCTAGTGTGGCACTCTTCACAGTAGCCAAGATATGGAATCAACCTAAGTGCCCATGAATTAATGAATAGATAAACAAAATGTAGTATATATGCACAATAAAATATTATTCAGCCATAAAAAAAAGAACGTGGACAGCTTGTGTGAAGAAGCTGTCTAGTACATCTCTAGCAGTTCTTCCACATAATAATGAAATGAGATACATGCTCATTTGGAATCCATCCTGTAGGCTGAAGACAGAAGGTCCACCACGACTAGAGCCAAGTCCAGACAGGGTACTTTTGATACAGCTTGGACAGGCCTCTCTTTGAATCTCAAATGGGAACATGTTCTTCAGTCTCAAAAATGGGTTTATGTGGTACAGAGTGGTTATGGGGCATTTTGCCAGCAGTTTTACATGAGTGTGTTCTTACAACTTGAATTTTCATAAAGATGGTGGTTTCAAAAATGTTGAAATGTCATTTTTGACAGGTGTACCCCCACTCTCCAGGAGTCCAGTGGATTCTCTTTGCCCTGTGCCACCATTGCAAGCTCACTAAGTACCCCGAAGATGCCCTTCAGAGGAAAGGGCCATTCACATCATGATACACAGATACCTTTACTATTGTTACATGAGCCTGATTCTCTCATGTCTGCAGAGCTGGACAAAACTCTCTTCTCCCTCCATTTGGAAATGAAACCTGGGCCTCTTCGACAGCACACCAAAAGCATCCTGAGGCTACCTTGTTTTCTGGCTTCACTCAGGCTTTGAGAGAAAAACTGCATGCATATGTGAACGTCCAGTTTGCTCCATGAGCAAGAACTCCTCATTGATGGATGACACTTGGTGACAGGTAAATCATTGGACATGACAACCAATTGCAGCCACTAACTCCTTTATGATGGTGCATGCCATGCAGCCATGCTGGAGTTGATATATCCACAGAAAAAAACAAAGTTTGATGGAGTGCTCCACAAGGGGTTCTAAAAAGATAGGGACACAGGATGAGGATTAAAGTCTAAGGATAACATGGGGAAATTTTATGGAGGAGACTATCCACATGGTCATGCTCCCCAAGATGGCCTCGTGTACTTCAAGTTCTCCAGCACCAAACACAATCGTACTGCCAGGACCATCATCATCTTCCCCATGTTGGTTTCCACACCTGTCACCTAGGCTGGGCCTCAGTGTCATCTGTCATCACTGCTTCTCAAGCCAATATAAGATGCTCATCATTGACCCAACACAAGGATTCGCCAATCCCATATCCCCCACAAAGAGAGTCATATGCTCACCACAAGTCAACATGGAACACTGTTTTGGAGAATGTTTCATTTGCTCAGGATTTTTGGCCAGCCACTGGTTGCAGCCCCTTGTTGCTGGGATAACAGCTTATTCCCAGGCCACCTTCTGAGAGAAAAGGAGCCATAAGGACATTTCAAAAAAAATACTGATACTTCCACTGGGATGGTGTATCTCACAAACCATTCCTCCAAAGACATCCAGATGAGACAATATATTTCTGTTGGGCCCTTTGCTTTCAGGTGACATCAGGCAATCCCCTGGACCAGGAGCGAAAGACACTCCATACACAGGGTTCAATGTGAGACATTTTGGATGCCTGTGCTGCAATATCTCAATTTGCAAAGCAGTCTAGTGTAATAATTTGTTTTGTTAGCAATCTTTGGCATGTTTGAATCTTGCCTGCTGCTTCAATTCAGTGAGATTTCAACTCTTGAGCATTCAAGAGAGTTGATTATTTCACAAGTGGATTTCATATCTACTTCTTGGTTTCTTTCCCCTCCCAACATGACTGCCTCACAGTCTACTTTTTTGTGTGATCATTCCACACTCCCTGAGATCTCAGAAGATACTCAACTAATGCCATTGTCTGGCACAAGTTGAGTGAAATAATGTTTTAGTATGTATCCAGTTTTGGCCCCACTTGAAAATATCCACTTATGCCTGAGATTAGAGGTGACACTTGGATCTCATCAAACACCAGGTTGAGACCATCTGAGAATATCTTTGCTCCAGTCTCATATGAGTTTCAATGAAAAGGTACTCATATTGGTTCAGAGTTAAATTTGCCTCCAAGACTGATCGTTCCTAAGCCTAAGGTGGCCCACAGTACCTTATGAATGATGATCATGCCTCCCAGCCCCAGCCATGCTCTCCCAAGGAATGTTGAATGCCATGGTGCCAGCATGGGCAGAATATTTCATTGTAAGAAACAAGAGAGAATTTGAGGTAAGGTTGGGTTTTTTTTTACCTGCCACATGTTTGAGAAAGGGGTCAGGACTTGACGATAGAATTTGCCAATGTCGTGGTGAACTGCTTCCTCTAGATTGAGCACCCCTGGAGAGTGTCTCTGGCTTAGAGTGCTCTAAGACTAGAGCGGTGTCAGGGCTATCATCATGCTCACATCAACCTGCACAATTGTCATATAGGAGGGTCCAAATTGTAACTATATTGTGCATGACTTTTAAGACAACACATCTTTAGAAACAAGGCAAAGGTTTGATCAATGACCCAGCTAGGAATCCTCCTTTGAGGATTGTTTTCAGTGAGGCCCATAGGCTCTCCAAAATTAACTAAATGAGACCAGATTTCCCAAGACTATTTGACTTTCACAGGACAAAATTCCAGGCACCTGGCTGACATCCTACCCCAAGAGACTGAGACTTATTCCCTAGGTCTTCTCTGAAGTCAGGGTCTCTGTGATAAGAAGGTGGACAGCTTGTATGAAGAAGCTGTCTATTACCTCTCTAGGTTTGTGGCCACACACAAGCAATTCTTCCACATAATGATGAAATGACATACCTGCTCAAATGGAATCCATCGTGTAGGCTAAGACAGAAGTTCCACCAGGTCTGGAAACAAGTCGAGACAGGGTACTTTTGATACAGCTTGGAAAGACCTCTCTTTGTATCTCAGATGGAAATATGTTCCTCAGTCTCAAAAATGGGTTTGCATGGCACAGTGTGGTTATGGGACATTTTGCCAGAAGTTTTAAATGAGTGTGTTCTCATATCTTTTGTTTTCAAAAAGACGGTGGTTTCAAAAAACTTGAACAGTAATTTTTGACTTGTGTGCCCCCACTCACCAGGAGTCCAGTGGAATCTCTTTGCTCTGTGCCATCATTGCAAGCTCACTAATTACTCAGAAGACACCCAGCAAAGGAAAGAGCCATTCACATCATGATCCACAGACACCTTTCTAATGTTAAATGAGCCTGAATCTCTGATGTCTGCAGAGAAGGACAAAACTGTCTTCTCCCTCCATTTGGAAAAGTATCCTGGGCTTCCTCGACAGCACACCAAGAGCATCCCGAGACTACTTTATTTTCTGGCTTCACACAGTCCTTGAGAGAAAAACTGCATGCATTGGTAAAAGTCCAGCTTGCTTCCATGAGCAAGAACTCCTCATTGATGGATGAAACTTGGGGACTAGTAAATCATTGGTCATGACAACCAATCACAGCCATGGACTCCTCTATGATGGTGTATGCCATGCAACCATGCTGAGTTGATAGTTTCACTGAAAAACACAAAGTGAGATGGAGTGTTCAGCAAGAGGTTCCAAAATGCTCGGGACATAGGATGAAGACTAAAGTCTCAGGATAACATGGGGAAATTTTATGAAGGAGACTATCCACATGGTCATGCTCCCCAAGAGGGCCTCCCATACTTCAAGTTCTCCAGGACCAAAAACAATTGTACTGCCAGAACCATCATCATCTTCCCCATGTTGGTTTCCACACCTGTCACCTAGGTTGGTCCTCAGTGTCATGCGTGAAACTTAAGTCATCACCGCTCCTCAAGCCAATATAAAATGCTCATCATTGACCCAACACTAGGATCCATCAGTCCCATATCCCTCACAAAGGGAATCATTTGCTCACCACAAGTCCACTTGGAACAGTGTTTTGGAGAATATTTCATTTGTGCAGGATTCGTGGCCAGCCTCTGGTACAGCCCTTTTTTGCTGGGATAGCAAATTATTCCCATGTGATCTTCTGAAAGAAAAGGAGCCATAAGGGCATTTCAAAAGAATACTGATACTTTGACTAAGATGTTGAGTCCCACAGACCTTTCCTCCAAAAACATTCTGATGAGACAATACATTTCTGTTGCTCCCTCTGCTTTTGGGTGACGTCATGCCATTCCCTGGACCAAGAGCCAAAGACACTCCATACACAGAAATCTACATGAGACATTTTGGATGCCTATACTTTCATATCTCAATTTGAAAAATGGTCGAATGTGTAGAAATTGGTTTTATGAGCAATATTAAGCATGTTTTACTCTTGCCTGCTGCTTGTAATCAGTGAGATTTCAAATCTTGAGCATTCAAGATAGTTGATTATTTCACAAGTGGATTTCATATCTACCTCTTTGTTAGTATCCCCCCTCAACATGACTGCCACACAGTATATTTTTGTGTGACTATTCCAAACTCCCTGAGAGTTCAGAAGATGCTCAACTAAGGATAAAATCTAGCACAAGTTGAGTGAAAGAATGTTTTAGTATGTATCCAGTTTTGGTCCCCATTGACAAAATCCACTTATCCCTGAGATTAGAGGTGACACTTGGACCTCATTAAATACCAGGTTGAGAGCATCTGAAGTCTATCTTTGCTCCAGACTCATACGAGTTTCAAGAGAAAAGGCACTCATATTGGTACAGAGTTAAATTTGGCTCTGGGACTGAGAGATCCCAAGCCTAAGGGGGTCCACAGGAACTTATGAATGATGGTCATGACTCTCAACCCCAGCCATGCTCTCCCATGGGATGGTGCATGCCATGGTGCCAGCACAGGAAGAATATTTCACTGTGAGACACAAAGAGAGAATTAGAGCTATGGAAGGGGTTTTTAATCTGCCCAGCGTATGTGAAAGGGGTCAAGTCATTACAATTGAATTTGCCAATGTCTTGGTGGAGAGCTTCCTCCGCCTTGAGCACCCCAGGATGGTGTCTCTGGCTTAGAGTGCTCCATGACTAGAATGATGCCAGTGCCATCATCAGGCTCACATCAGCCTGCACAAATGTCATGTAGGAGTGTCCTATGTGTAACTATATTGTGCATAAATTTTAAGACAACACACCTCTTGAAACAAGGCAAAGGTTTCATCATTCAACCAGCTAAGAGTACTCCTTTGGTGCCTTGTTTTCACAAAGGCCCAGAAGCTCACCAAATTTAACCAAATGAGACTGGATTACTGAGACAATTTGACTGTCAGAGGACATGATACCAGGTACCTGGGTGGCATACTTCACCAAAAGACTGACACTTATTCCCTGGGCCTTCTCTGAAGATGGGTTCTCTATGTAAAGAAGGAGGACAGCTTGTGCGAAGAAGCTGTCTAGTACCTCTCTAGGTATGCATGCCAACAAGCCCTTTTCCACATAATGATGTCATGAGATACCTGCTCATGTGGAATCCATCCTGTATGCTGAGACAGAATGTCCACCAGGTCTGGAGCCAAGTCCAGACAGGGTACTTTTGATACAGCTTGGACAGGCCTCTCTTTGTATCTCAGATGGGAATATGTTCTGCAGTCTCAAAAATGGATTTGCGTGTCACAGCATGCTTATGGGACATTTTGCAGCAGTTTTACATGAGTGTGTTCTCTATCTTGAGTTTTCAAAAAGACGGTGGTTTCAAAAAAGTTGGACAGTCATTTTAGACTTGTCTGCCCCCATTCACCAGGAGTCCAGTGGATTCTTTGCTCTGTGCCACCATTGTAAGCTCTCTAAGTACTCAGAAGACGCACAGCAGAGGAAAGGGCCATTCACATCGTGATTCACAGATACCTTTACTATTGTTAAACGAGCCTGATTTTCTCATGTCTGCAGAGCAGGACAAATCTCTCTTCTTCCTCCATTTGGAAAAGAATTATGGGCCTCCTCGACAGCACACCAAGAGCATCCTGAGGCTACTTTGTTTTCTGGCTTCACTCAGGCCTTGAGAGAAAAACTGCATGCATTTGAGAAAGTCCAGCTTGCCTCCATGAGCAAGAACTCATTGGTGGATGACCCTTGTTGACAGGTCAATCATTGGTCATGAAAACCTATTGCAACCATGAACTCCTCTATGATGGTGCATGCCATGCAGTCACGCTGGAGTTGATATATCCTCTGAAAAACACAAAGTGTGATAGAGTGACCACAAGGGGTTCTAAAATGCTTGGGACACAGGATGTTGATTAAAGTCTAAGGATAACATGGGAAAATTTTATAGAGGAGACTATCCACATGGTCGTGCTCCCCAAGATGGCCTCCCATACTTCAAGTTCTCCAGCACCAAACACAGTCATACTGCCGGGACCATGATCACCTTCCCCATGTTGGTTTCCACACCTGTCACCTAGGCTGGGTCTCAGTGTCATGCGTGAAATTTAAGTCATCACCGCTCCTTAAGCCAATATAAAATGCTCATCATTGACCCAACACAAGGATCCGCCAATCCCATATCCCCTGCAAAGAGAGTCATATGCTCACCCACAAGTCAACTTGGGACAGTGTTTTGGACAATATTTCATTTGCTCAGGGTTCGTGGCCAGCCACGTTTTGCAGCACTTTGTTGCTGGGTAGCAACTTATTCCCAGGAAAATTCTGACAGAAAAGGAACTTTAAGGGCATTTCAAAAAGAATACTGATACTTCCAATGGGATGGTGCATCCCCCAGACCGTTCCTTCAAACAAATCCAGATGAGAAAAGACATTTCTGTTGGGCCCTTTTCTTTTGGGTGATGTCAGGCATACTCCTGGACCAGGAGGCAAAGACACTCCATACAGAGATTTCAATGTGAGACATTTTGGAGGCCTGTACTCCCATATCTTAATTTGCAAAGCAGTCTACTGTGAAATAATTGTTTTTTGAACAATATTTGGCATGTTTGACTCTTGCCTGCTGCTTGTAATCAGTGAGATTTCAACTCATGAGCATTCAAGAGAGTTGGTTGTTTCACAAGTGGATTTCATATCTACTTCTTAGTTTTTGTCCCCTCGCAACATGACTGCTGCACAGTCTACTTTTTTGTGTGACCATTCCACACTCCCTGAGACCTCAGAAGCTACTCAACCAATAGTCTGGCACAAGTTGAGAGAAAGAATGTTTTAGTATGTATCCAGTTTCAGACCCACAGAAAAAATCCACTTATCCCTGATATTAGAGGTGACACTTGGACCTCATCAAACATCAGGCTGAGACCATCTGAAGGCTATCTTTGCTCCAGTATCATATGAGTTTCATGAGAAAAGGTACTCTTATTTGTTCAGAGTTCAATTTGGCTCCGGGACTGAGAGTTCCCAAGCCTAAGGAGGCCCACAGAAACTTATGAATGATGGTCATGACTCCCAGCACCAGCCATGCTCTCCCATTGGTTGTTGCATGCCATGGTGCCATCATGGGCAGAATATTTCCTTGTGAGACACAAAGAGAGAATGTGAGCTAAGCATGGGGATTTTTACCTACCCCGTGTTTGTGAAAGGGGTCAAGACATTACAATCGAATTTACCAATGTCATGGTGGAGTGCTTCCTCCACACCCCTGGTTGGTGTTTCTGGCTTAGAATGCTCCATGACTAGAGTGGTGCCAGGGTCATCATCAGGCTCACATCAGCCTGCACAATTGTCACATAAGAGGGTCCTAAGGGTAACTATATTGTGCATGACTTTTAAGACAGCACATCTCTAGAAACGAGGGAAAGGTTTGATCATTGACCCAGCTAGGAATCCTCCTTTGGCACCTTGTTTTCAAAGAGGCTCCTAGGCTCACCAGAATTAGCCAAACGAGACCAGATAACCCGAGAATATTTGACTTTCAGAGGATACGATGCCAGGAAGCTGGCTGACATCCTTCAATGATAGACTGAAACTTATTCCCTAGGCCTTTTCTAAAGATGGGTTCTCTGTGAAAAGATGGTGGACAGCTTGTGTGAAGAAGCTTTCTGGTACCTCTCTAGGTATGCTGCTGCACACAAGCAGTTCTTCCACATAATGATGAAATGAGATACCTGCTCATGTGGAATCCATGTTGTAGTCTGAGACACAAGTTCCCCTAGGTTTGGAGCCAAGGCCAGACAAGGTACTTTTGATACAGCTTGGAAAGGACTCTCTTTGTATCTCAGATCACAATATGTTACTCAGTATCAAAAATGGGTTTGTGTGGCACAGAGTGCTTATGGGACATTTTGCCAAGAGTTTTACATGAGTGTGTTCTCACATCTTGAGTTTTCAAAAAGACGGTGGTTTCAAAAAAGTTGGACAGTCATTTTTGACTTGTGTGCCCAAACTCACCAGAAGTTCGGTGAAGTGTCTTTGCTCTGTGCCACCATTGCAAGCTCGCTAAGTACGCTGAAGACACCCAGCAGAGGAAAGCGCCGTTCACATCTTGATCCACAGATACCTTTACTATTGTTAAACAAGCCTGATTTTCTCATGTCTGCAGAGCAGGACAAATCTCTCTTCTCCCTCTATTTGGAAAAGAATCCTTGACCTCTTCGACAGCACAACAAGAGCTTTCTGAGGCTACTTTTTTTCTGGATTCACTCAGGCCTTGAGAGAAAACCTGCATGAATTGGTAAAAATCCAGCTTGCCTCCATGAGCAAGAACTCCTCATGGATGTATGACCCTTGGTGATTGGTAAATCATTGGTCGTGACAACCAATCGCAGCCATGGACTCCTTTATGAAGGTGCATGCCATGCAGCCACGCTCTGTTGATATTTTCACTGAAAAACACAAAGTGAGATGGAGTGTTCAGCAAGGGGTAATAAAATGTTTGGGATATAGGATGAGGATTAATGTCTAAGGATAACATGGGGAAATTTTATGGAGGAGCCTATCCACATGTTCGTGCTCCCCAAGATGCCCTACCATACTTTAAGTTCTCCAGCACCAAACACAGTTGTACTGCTGGGACCATCATCATTTTCCCCATGTTGGTTTCCACACCTGTCACCCAGGCTGGGCCTCAGTGTCATGCATGAAACTTAAGTCATCATCGCTCCTCAAGCCAATATAAAATGCTCATCCTTGACCCAACACTAGGATCCACAAATCCCATATCCCCCACAGAGAGAATCATATACTCACCACAAGTCAACTTGGAACAGTATTTTGGAGAATATTTCATTTACGCAAGATTCATTGCCAGACACTGGTTGCAGTTCCTTGTTGCTGGGATAGCAGCTTATTCCCAGGCCACCTTCTGAGAGAAAAGAAGCCATAAGGGCATTTCAAAAAAAATACTGAGACTTCCACTGGGATAGTGTGTCCCACACACTGTTCCTCAAAACATCCAGAAGAGACAATACATTTCTTTTGAGCCCTCTGCTTTCAGGTGAGGTCAGGCATACCCCTGGAACAGGAGCCAAAAACACTCCATGCACAGGGTTCAATGTGAGACATTTTGGATGCCTGTACTCCCATATCTCAATTTTTAAAGCAGTCTACTGTGCAATAATTGGTTTTATGAGCAATATTTGCATATTTGGCTCTCACCTGCTGGTAGTAATCAGTGATATTTCAACTCTTGATCAATCAAGAGAGTTGACTATTGCACAAGTGGATTTCATATATACTTCTTAGTTTGTGTCCCCTCTCAACAAGACTGCTGCAGAGTCTACCTTTTTGTGTGACCATTCCACACTCCCTAAGACCTCAGATAATACTCAACCAAGGCCATAGTCTAGCAAAATTTCGGTGAAAGAATGATTTAGTATGTATCCAGTTTCAGTCCTGCTCCACAAAATCCACTTATCCCTGAGATGAGCGGTGACACTTGAGCCTCATCAATCACCAGGTTGAGACCATCTGAAGACTATCTTTGCTCCAGTGTCATGTGAGTTTCTAGGGGAAATGTACTCATATTGGTTCAGAGTTCATTTTGGCTCTGGGACTGTGAGTTCCCAAGCCTAAGGGGGCCCATAGGAACTTATGAATCCTGGCCATGACTCTCAACCCCATCCATGCTCTCCCATGGGATGTTGCATGTCATGGTGCCAGCATGGGCAGCATAATTCATTGTGAGACACAAAGAGAGAATATGAGCTAAGAATGGGTTTTTTTTTACCTGCCCTGAGTTGGTGAAAGGGGTCAAGACAAATTTGACAATGTCATGGTTGAGTGCTTCCTCTGGGTTGAGCACTCCTGGATGGTGTCTCTGGCTTTGAGTCATCAATGAATAGAGTGGTGCCAGGGCCATCATCAGGCTCACGTCAGCCTACACAATTGTCACTTAGCAGGGTCCCATGTGTAACTATATTGTGCATGACTTTTAAGACAACACATCTCTAGAAATGAGGCAAAGGTTTGATCATTGACCCATCTGGGAATCCTACTTTGGTGCCTTGTTTTCAAAGAGGCCCATAGGCTCACCAAAATTAACCAAACGAGACCAGATTACACAAGACTATTTGACTTTCAGAGGATACGATGCCAGTCATCTGGCAGACATCCTTGGCTGAGAGATGGACACTTATTCCCTAGGCCTTTTCTGAAGATGTGTTCTCTGTGAAAAGAAGGTAGACAGCTTGTGTGAGGAAGCTTCTAGTACCTATCTAGATATGCTGCCGCACACAAGCTGTTCTTCCACATAATGATGAAATGAGATACCTGTTCATTTGGAATCCATCCTGCAGGCTGAGATGGAAGGTCCACCAGGTCTGGAGCCAGGTCCAGACAGGGTTCTTTTGATACAGCTTGGACAGGCCTCTCTTTGTATCTCAGATGGGAATATGTTCCTCAGTCAAAATTGGATTTGCATGGCACAGCGTTGTTATGGGACATTTTGCCAGCAGTTTTACATGACTGTGTTCTCAAATATTGAGTTTTCAGAAAGACGGTGGTTTCAAAAATGTTGGAGAGACATTTTTGACTTGTGTGCCCCCACTCCCTGGGTGTTGGATGGATTTTCTTTGCTCTGTGCCACCATTGCAAGCTCGTTAAGTACTTAGAAGATTCCCAGCAGAGGAAAGGGCCATTCACATAATGAACCACAGATAGCTTTACTATTGTTAAACAAGCCTGATTGTCTCAAGTCTGCAGAGCAGGACAAAACTCTCTTCTCCCTCCATTTTGAAAAGAATTATGGGCCTCCTGGACAGCACACCAAGAGCATCCTGAGACTAGTTTGTTCTCTGGCCTCACTCAGGCCTTAAAGAAAAACTGCATGCATTGGTGAAAGTCCGGCTTGCCTCCATGAGCAAGAACTTCTCATTGATGAATGACCATTGGTGACTGGTAAATCATTGGTCATGACAACCAATTACAGTCATAGACTCCTCTATGATGGTGCATGCCATGCAATCATGCTGAGTAGATATTACCACTGAAAAACACAAAGTTATATGGAGTGCTCAGCAAGGGGTTCTAAAATGCTTGGGATACAGGATGGGGATTAAAGTCTAATGATAACATGGGGAAATTTTATGGAGGAGACTATCCACATAGTTGTGCTCCCCAAGATGGCCTTTGGTAGTTCAAGTACTCCAACACCAAACACAATCATACTGCTGAAACCATCATAATCTTCTCCATGTTGGTTTACAGATCTGTCACCTAGGCTGGGCCTCAGTGTCATGGGTGAAACTTAAGTCATCTCCACTCCTCACACCAATATAAATTGGTTATCATTAACACAACACAGGGACCCAACATTCCTATATCCTCAGCAAAGAAAATCATATGCCCACCACAAGTCAACTTGTTGCTGGGATCACAGCTTATACCCAGGCCACATTCTGAGAGAAAAGAAGCCATAAGGCTGTATCAAAAAGAATACTGATAATTTCCCTGGGATGGTGGTTACCACAGACCATTCCTCCAAACACATCCTGATGAGTCAATACATTTCTGCTGGGACCTCTGCTTTCGGGTGATTTCAGGCATTCCCCTGGACCAGGAACCAAAGACACTCCATACACAGGGTTCAATGTGAGACATTTTAGTTGCCTCTCCTCCCATATCTCAATTTGCAAAGCAGTCTACTGTGTAATAATTGGTTTTCTGAGCATATTTAGCATTTTTGACTCTCTCAAGCTGGTTGTAATCAGTGAGATTTCAACTCTTTAGCACTCAAGATATTTGATTATTTTAGAAATAGATTTGTATCTACTTCTTACTTTGTGTCCCCTCTCAACATGACTGCCACTCACTCTACTTTTTGTGTGTCCATTCCACACTCCCTGAGACCTCAGAAGATATGCAACTAAGGCCATAGTTTGGCACAAGTTGAGTGAAAGAATGTTTTATTATGTATGTAGTTTTGGTGCCGCTCGACAATATTCACTTATCCCTGAGATTAGAGAAGACACTTGGGCCTCATCAAACACCAGGATGAGAGCATCTGAAGGCTATCTTTGCTCCAGTCTCATGCGAGTTTCAAGAGAAAAGGTACTGATATGGGTTCAGAGTTCAATTTGGCTCCGGGACTGAGAGTTCTCAAGACTAATGGGGCCGACAGGTCTTATGGATGATGGTCATGACTCCCAAACCCAACCAGTTCTTCCCTGGGATGGTACATGCCACGTTGCCAGCATGGGCAGAATATTTCATTGTGAGAGACAAAGACAGAATTTGAGCTGAGGAAGGGGTTTTAACCCTTCCCTGAGTTTGTGAAAGGGGTCAAGACATTACAATCGAATTTGCCAATGTCATAGTGGAGTGCTCCCCCTGGGTGAAGCACGCCTGGATGGTGTCTCTGGCTTAGAGTGCTCCATGACTAGAGCAGGGCCAGGGCCATCACCAGGCTCACATCAGTCTGCACAACTGTCATGTAGGAGGGTCCTAAGCGTAACTATATTGTGCATGATTTTGAGACACACATTTCGAAAAACCAGGCAAAAGTTTGATTATTGACCCAGCTAGGAATCCTTCTTTGGTGACTTGTTTCAAAGAGGCCCATAGGATCACCAAAAGTAGCCATATGAGACCAGATAAATGGAGACTAATTGACTTACAGAGGACACGATGCCAGGCAGACGACTGACATCCTTCGTCTGAGAGACTGACACTTATACCCTAGACCTTCTCTGAAAATATGTTCTCTGTGAAAGAAAGGTGGACAGTTTGTGTGAAGAATGTCTCTAGTACCTCTCTAGGTGTGCTGCCACACACAGGCTGTTCTTACACATAATGTTGTAATTAGATACCTACTCATGTGGAATCCATCCTGCTGGCTGAGACAGAAGGTCCACCAGGTCAGGAGCCAAGTCCAGACTGGGTACTTTTGATACAGGTTGGAAATGCCTCTATTCGTATCTCAGGGGGGAATATGCTCCTCAGTCTCAAAAATGAATTTGAGTGGCACAGAGTGCTTATGGGACATATTGCCAGCAGTTTTACATGAGTGTGGTCTCACATCTTGAGTTTTAAAAAGATGGTGGTTTCAAAAATATTGGACACTCATTTTTGACTTGTGTGCCCCCACTCACCAGGAGTCCAGTGGAATCTCTTTGCTCTGTGCCACATTGAAAGCTCAGTAAGTACTCAGAAGATGCCCAGCAGAAAAAAAGGCCATTCACATCGTGATCCACAGACACCTTTACTATTCTAAAACAAGCCTGATTCACTCATGTCTGCAGAGCCAGACAATACACTCTTCTCCTGCTTTTTGCAAAAGAAACCTGGGCCTCCCCAACAGTATAACAAGAGCATCCTAGGGCTAATTTGTTTTCTGACTTCACTCAGGCCTTGAGAAAAAAAAACTGCATGCATTGGTGAAAGTCCAACTTGCCTTCCTGACCAAGAACTCCTCATTGAAGGATGAACTTGTTGACTGGTAAATCATTGGTCATGATCTCCAATAGAGGCAATGGACTCTATGATGGTGAATGCTATGCAGCCATGTTGAGTACATATTTCCACTGAAAAACACAAAGTGAGATGGAGTGCTCAGCAAGGAGTTCTTAAATGCTCAGGACACAAGATAATGATTAATGTCTAAGGATAACATGTGAAAATATTATTGAGGAGACTATCCACATGGTCGTTTTACCCAAGATGGCCTCCCATGCTTCAAGTTCTCCAGCACCAAATAGAATCGTACTCCAAGGGCAATCATCATCTTCCCCATGTTTCCACACCTGTCACCTGGCTGGGCCTCAGCGTCATACATTAAAGTTAAGTCATCACCGCTCCTCAGGCCGATATAAAATGGTCATCATTGACCCAACACAAGGATCCACCAATTCCATATTCCCCGCAAAGAGAGTCATATGCTCACCACACATCAAATCGGAACAGTGTTTTAGAGATTATTTCATTTGTGCAGGATTCATGGCCAACCACTGGATGCAGCCCTTTGTTGCTGGGATCCAGTTTATACCCAGACCACCTCCTGAGAGAAAAGAAGCCATAAGGGTGTGTCAAAAAGAATACTGATATTTCCAATAGGATGGTGCATACCACATACCATTCCCCACACACATCCAGATGAGTCAATTCATTTCTGATGGGGCCTCTAATTTCAGGCAGTCCTCTGGACCAGGAACCAAAGACACTCCATACAAAGGATTTAAAGTGAGACATTTTAGAAACCTGTCCTCCCATATCTCAATTTTCAATGTGGCCTACTGTGTAATAATTGGTTCTTTGAGCAATATTTAGCATGTTTGACTTTCACCTGCTGCTTGTAATCAGTGAAATTTCAACTCTTGAGCATTCAAGAGATTTGATTATTTTACAAGTAGATTTCATATTTGATTCTTAGTTTGTGTCCCCTCTCAACATAGCTGCCACACCATCTACTTTTTTTGTGGGACCATTCTATATTCCCTGAGACTTCAGAAGATACTCAACTAAGGCCATAGTGTGGCACAAGTTTAGTGAAAGAATATTGTATTATGTATGCAGTTCCGGTCCCGCTCGAAAATATCCACTTATTCCTGAGATTAGAGGAGACACTTGGACCTCATCAAACACCAGGATGAGAGCATCTGATGGCTATCTTTGCTCCAGTCGCATATGAGTTTTACAAGAAAAGGTACTCATATTGGTTCAGAGTTCAATTCGGCTCCGGGACTAAGAGTTCCCAACACTAATGGGGCCGACATGTCTTATGAATTATGGTCATGACTCCCAATCCCAGCCATGCTCTCCCTTGGGGTGGTGCATTACACGGTGACTGCATGGGCAGGATATTTAATTGTGAGACACAAAGACAGAATTTTAGCTAAGGAAGGAGATTTTAACCTACCCCGAGTTTGTGAAAAGGGTCAAGACATTTCAATCGAATTTTCTAGTGTCATGGAGGAGTGCTTCCACTGGGTTAAGTACCACTTGATGATGTCTCTGGCTTAGAGTGCTCCATGACTAGAGAGGTGCCAAGGCCAACATCAGGCTCACATCAGCCTGCACAGCTGTCACATAGGAGGGTCCTAAGCGTAACTATATTGTGCATGACTTTTAAGACACACATCTCTAAAACAAGGAAAAGGTTTGATCATTGACCTATCTAGAAATCCTCCTTTGGTGCCTTGTTTTCACGAAGCCCATGGGACCACCAAAAATAACCAAATGAGACCAGATTACTGGAGACTATTTGACTTACAAAGGACACGATGCCAGGCAGATGACTGACAACTGTCGTCCAAGAGACTGACACTTATACTCTAGGCCTTCTCTCAAGATGGGTTCTCTTTGAAAAGAATGTGGACAGCTTGTGTGAAGAAGCTCTCTAGTACCTCTCTAAGTATGTGGCCGGACACAAGCTGTCCTTCTACAAAATGATAAAATGAAATACCTACTCATGTGGAATCCACCCTGTAGGCTGAGACAGCAGGTCCACAATGTCTGAAGCCAAGTCTGGATTGGGTACTTTTGATACATGTTGAAATGCCTCTCTTGGTATCTCAGGGGGAATATGTTTCTCAGTCTCAAAAATGGGTTTGCGTGGCACAGTGTGCTTAAGGGACATATTGCCAACAGTTTTACATAAGTGTGTTCTCACATCTTGAGTTTTCAATAAAGACGGTGGTTTCAAAAATATTGGAAAGTCATTTTTGACTTGTATGCCCCCCCTCAGGAGTCAGATGGATTATCTTTGCTCTGTGCCACACCAAGGGCATACTAGGCTGCTTTGTTTTCTGCCATTGCTCAGGTCTTGAGAGGAAAACTGCATGCATTGGTGAAATTCCAGCTTGCCTTCCTGACCAAGAAATCCTCATTGATGAATGAACTTGGTGACTGGTAAATCATTGATCATGACATCCAATCGAGCAATGGACTCCTCTATGACGGTGAATGCCATGCTGCTACGCTGAGTAGATATTTCCACTGAAAAACACAAATTGAATTGGAGTGCTCAGCAAGGGGTTCTAAAATGCTCGGGACCCCGGATGAGTATTAATGTCTAAGGATAACATGGGGAAATATTATGGAGGAGACTATCCACATGGTTGTGCTCTCAACGATGGCCTTCAATACTTCATGTTCCCCAGGACCAAGCACAAGCATACTCACGGGACCATCATCATCATCCCAATATTGGTTTCCACAACTCTCACCTAGGCTGGGCCTCAGTGTCATGTGTGAATCTTAAGTCATCACCACTCCTCAAACCAATATAAATTGCTCATCATTGACCCAACACAAGGATCTGCCAATCCCATATCCCCCAAAAGAGAGTCATATTGCTCACCACAAGTCAACTTGGAACAGTGCTTTGGAGATTATTTTATTGTGCAGGATTCATGGGCAGCTACTGGATGCAATCCTTTGTTGCTGGTATCGCAGGTTATACCCAGGTCACATTCTGTGAGTAAAGAAGCCATAAGGGTCTGTCAAAAAGGATATTGATACTTCCACTGGGATGATGGGTACTACAGACCATTCCTCCAAACACATCCAGATGAGTCAATACATTTCTGTTTTTCCCCTCTGCTTTCAGGTGACTTCAGGCAGTCCCCTGGACCAGGAACCAAAGACACTTAATACAGGGTTCAATATGAGACAATTTAGATACCTGTCCTCTCATTTCTCAATTTGAAAAGGAGTCTACTGTGTAATAATTGGTTTTTTGAACATATTTATCATGTTTGACTCTTGCCTGCTGCTTGTAATCAGTGAGATTTCAACTCTTGAGCATTCAAGAGATTTGATTATTTTACAAGTAGATTTCATATCTACTTCTTACTTTGTGTCCCCCCATACATGACTGCAACACAGTCTACTTTTTTTATCATTCCAAACTCCCTGAGACCTCAGAAGATACTCAACTAAGGCAATAGTTTGGCATAAGTTGAGTGAAAGAATGTTTTAGTATGTATGCAGTTTTGGTGCTGCTTGAAAAGATCCACTTATCCCTGATAATAGAGGAGACACTTGGACCTCATCAAACACCAGGCTGAGAGCATCTGAAGGCTCTTTTTGCTCCAGTCGAGTTTTAAGAGAAAAGTGACTCATATTGGTTCAGAGTTCAATTTGGCTCAGGGACTGAGAGTTCCCAACACTAATGGGGCTGACAGGTCTCAGAATGATGGCCGTGACTCCCAATCTCAGATATGTTCTCCCCTAGGATGGTGCATGCCATGGTGCCAGCATGGCCAGAATACTTCATTGTGAGACACAAATACAGAATTTGAGCTAAGGAAAGGGTTTTAACATGCCACACAAATGTGAAAGGGGTGAAGACATTTCAATCAAATTTGCCAATGTCGTGGAGAAGTGCTTCGCTGGCTTAAGTACCCCTGGATGGTGTCTCTGGCTTAGAGTGCTCCACAACTAGAGCAGTGCCAGGGCCATCATCAGGCTCACATCAGCCTGCACAACTGTCATGTAGGAGGGTCCTAAGCATAACTATATTGTGCATGACTTTTAAGACACACATCTCTAGTAATTATGCAAAGGTTTATTCATTGACCCAGCTAGGAATCCTCCTTTGGCACCTTGTTTTCAAAGAGGTCCATAGGCTAACCAAAAATAACCAAATGAGACCAGATTACTGGAGACTATTTGGCTTACAAAGGACACGATGTCAGGCAGTTGACTGACATCCTTCATCCAAGAGACTGACACTTATACCCTAGGCCTTCTCTCAAGATGGGTTCTCTGTGAAAAGAATGTGGACAGCTTGTGTGAAGAAGCTCTCTAGCACATTTCTAGGTAGGTTGCTGCACACAAGCTGTTCCTCTCTATAATGATGAAATGAGATACCTACTCATGTGGAATCCACTCTGTTGGCTGAGACACCAGGTCCACCAGTTCTGGATCCATGTCCAGACTGGGTACTTTTGATACAGGTTGGAAATGCCTCTCTTCGTATCTCAGGGGGGAATATGTTCCTCAGTCTCAAAAATGGGTTTGCGTGGCACAGCGTTGTTATGGGCCATATTATCAGCAGGTTTACATAAGTTTGTTCTCACAACATGAGTTTTCAAAAAAGATGGTGGATTCAAAAAAATTGGACTGTCATTTTTGACTTGTGTGCACCCACTTACCAGGATTCCGTTGGATTCTCTTTGCTGGGTGCTACATTGCAAGCTCGCTAAGTACTAAGAAGATGCCCAGCAGAGGAAAGGGCCATTCCCATCAGGATCCACAGATACCTTTACTATTGTTAAGCGAGTTTGATTATATCATGTATGTAGAGCAGGTTAAAACTCTCTTCTCCCTCCATTTGGAAAGAATCCGGGGCCTCCTAGACAGCACACCAAGAGCATCCTGAGGCAGCTTTGTTTTCTGCCTTCACTAAGGCTTTGTGAGGAAAACTGCAAGCATTGGTGAAAGTCCAGCTTTCCTCCCTGACCAAACACTCCTCATTCATGGATGAACTTCGTGATTGGTAAATCATTGGTCATGGCATCCAATTACAGCAATGGAAACCTCTATGATGGTGAAAGCCATGCAGCTATGCTGAGTAGATATTTCCATTAAAAACACAAATGCAATTGGAGTGCTCAGCAAGGGGTTCTAAAATGCTCAGGGCACAGGATGAGGATTAATGCCTAAGGATAACATGGAGAAATATTATGGAGGAGACTCTCCACATGGTGGTGCTCCCAAAGGTGACCTCCCATATTTCATGTTCTTCAGGACCAAACACAATCGTACTGTCGGGACCATCAACCTCATCCCCATGTTGGTTTCCACAACTCTCACCCAGGCTGGACCTCAGCGTCATGCGTGAATCTTAAGTAATCACCGCTCCTCAAGCCAAGATAAAACGCTCATCATTGACCCAACACAAGGATCCACCAATCCCATACCCCCAAAAAGAGAGTCATATGTTCACCACAAGTCAACTGGGAACAGTGTTTTGGAAATTATTTCATTTGCGCATGATTCGTAGCTGACCATTTCATGCAGTGCTTTGTTGCTGGGATCACAGCTTATACCCAGGTCACCTGCTGAGAGAAAAGAAGCCATATGGGTGTGTCAAAAAGAATACTGATACTCCCACTGAGATGGTGGATACCACAGAACGTTCCTCCAAACACATCCAGATGAGTCCATACATTTCTGTTGGGCCCTCTGCTTTCGGGTGACTTCAGGAAGTCTCCTGGACCAGGAACCAAAGACACTCCAGACAGAGAGTTCAACGTGAGACATTTTAGATGCTTGTCCTCCCATATCTCAATGTAAAAAGTGGTCTATTGTGTAATAATTAGTTTTCTGAGCATACTTAGCAAGTTTGGCTCTCGCCTGCTGCTTGTAATCAGTGAGATTTCAACTCTTTTTTTTTTTTGAGTTGGAGTCTCACTCTGTTGCCCAGACTGGAGTGCTGTGGCTGCTCCCAGCCACCGCAGCCTCAACCTGCTGGGCTCCGGTGATCCTTCCACCTCAGCCTTCCAGGTAGCTGGAGCTACAGGCGTGCGCTACCACGCCCGGCTAATTTTTTGATATATTGTAGAGATGAGGTCTCGCTTGCCCAGGCAGGTCTCGAACCCGCGGGCTCAGGCA
>CAUYQG010292704.1:0-13597 GCA_963574415.1 Tarsius wallacei
CCGGACGTGGTAGTGCGCGCCTGTAGTTTCAGCTACTTGGAAGGCTGAGGCGGAAGGATCGCTGGAGCCCAGCAGGTCGAGGCTGCGGTGGCCGGGAGCGGCCACTGAACTCCAGTCTGGGCGACAGAGTGAGACTCCAACTCCAAAAAAAAAAAAAATAAAATAAATAAATAAATAAATAAATAGATAAATAAATAAGACGTATCTATTTTTGCATATGTGGAATTATACGTATAATTTTAAAATACATAATATATATCATATATATGGCTTTTTAAAGATACAGTTTAAAACACACATACAGTAATACTCAAGGAAAACAGTCATTCTAGATATGTAAAATTATTTCTAGTAGGTACAAAAAATTGAACTGCCAACAAAGATAACCATTATTTCATAAGAATTCAGCCTTACAGGCTGTTTTGCTTTTCCCACATTCCTGTTAGTCTCTACTCCAAGGTTTGCCCTTAGAGAGCAAGTCTTAATTGAAGTATCCCTTCTTATGACTCTCCCCTGAGATCTCTCAAGACAACCAGCAGAGTTTTATCTCCAAAGATAACACCCTCAGGTGGGGAGTTTCACCATTTCATTAAAGCAAGAAAACACACCAGTAGAGAACCAAGGAAGCCACCCCTATATTTCTCTCTATGTGCAGTATGTGTTTTTCTTGAGAAGGTGAAAGTAGGATAGCTTTGCAACAGTTTTTTGGGGTTTTTTTCCCTTTTAACTCATTTGTGTCAAACTACTCCTCACAGCTCTAAACAGGAAGTACTATTTCCTGTGCTGATGATTTAGTATCCTGCAAAGTAAAGCTGTGCTTGAACTGAAGGCAGCACTAATAATGACTCTCGGTGAAACAGTGAAAAGATAAATGATCCTTAATCAAGACAATGTTTAAATAAGCAAGTGCCTGGATATACCACAGTAAAACAACTTGAATTCACTTAAGTAAAGTGAAGAGGGTAATTTAAAAAATACACTGACTATTTGGTACTTTACATTTTTCTAAATGGCTTACAGTCACATTTATTATAATCCCAGATAGTTCTGTGAGGTTCCTACTGTGTTCCTACTGTGGTTTTAGAAGTGGCTCACTTCAACTCAGGGGGGCAAAATGATTTGCTTCAGGTCACACAGCAGGCTGTTGGTCAAGTTTAAGGATACAATTCATAGCTTCCACATTTCCAATTCATTGTTTATCTGCTGCTGATACTTCAAAGCATCCTGCTAACCTTGTTTGAACACACACAATGTGTATGAAAATAGAGTTAGTTAAAAACAATATTATTGTTCATATGAGTGCTTGGGATTTCTTACAGTCCTGGAATGCAGAGATCATGGACAATGAATGGGCTGTCATATTTAGAAATAAACTTTTGAAATGAATCTTGAAATATGGATAAAGATTATTTTTAGTTCTTAAATGGACAACCATGTTAATTTCTTGCAGTACTAATTTCAGTATTAATTCCACAGTACTTTCATATATAACTATCTTCTGGAACAAATCCCTCAGTCAAATATACTTAATATAATATGTTTTCTACATTTGGAGCAAACAGATAGACACACAAAAGTTAAGTGACTCACATTAGGTCAACAGAGTCCTTGGCAGAACCAGGTTTAGAACCAGGTTTCTCTTAAATTCTACTTTGGGGCTCTTTTTACTGCTTTGCCATTTAATTTTGATTTCTTCAATTAAAAACCTTGCTTATAATTTATCCACCAGTTTAAATAGAACAGATGTGCTTGGAAGATAACTAGAAATAAAATTGTTGGTGTCTTACTTGTCATGATTCTGAAATGTCCTCTATAAAATGCCTCATTATAGCCTATCTTAAAAGACAGATTCTCCAATAACTTGTGGTATTATTTGTATTGTAAAAAGTTAACTACTAAAAGAAGTAAACCAGACAACATAATTTAAGTATCATATTCTGACTATTATAAATAACCTTGAACAGAGAGCGATCTGGACCACATAGATCCATTGATGGCTAGTCTAACAGGATACTTTGAGATCTGAGGTTATATCATCCTTACCTTAGAAAAGCAAACTTCACTGACTTTGTATCCAAGGGTATAAAGCAAGAGGCTCTTTCCAAGGTTAAATTAGCATTGC
Source organism: Tarsius wallacei (assembly GCA_963574415.1). Classification (NCBI taxonomy): domain Eukaryota; kingdom Metazoa; phylum Chordata; class Mammalia; order Primates; family Tarsiidae; genus Tarsius; species Tarsius wallacei. The sequence goes on from CAUYQG010292704.1 coordinate 2,123, forward strand.
ATAGTTTTCAGAAGCTGATAATAATCATGTTGACATATAGTGTGTGTGTGTGCACCCATGAACATGCAGGGACAAATGTATCCTCTGCCTTTAATCTCAAGGTCTAGGAAACAGGGCATCTGGTTTTATTACTGGCTTTGCAATTAATGTATGTTATGCCCACAACTATGCTGTTTTTGCTCTGCTTTATTAGGGCAAAACTCACACCCTTCTAGAAGTGAGCCAGTGGGGGACACCTCCGTATAGATATAAGTTTTGGGTTTTCTTTCATTGGTCAGTCACTTACCACTTGAAATGGGAAATGATGGACCAGGGCAACAGGGATTTCTTTTTTTTTTTGAGTTGGAGTCTCACTCTGTCGCCCAGACTGGAGTGCAGTGGCCGCTCCCGGCCACCACAGCCTCGACCACTGGGCTCCGGCGATCCTTCCGCCTCAGCCTTCCAAGTAGCTGGAACTACAGGCACGTGCTACCGCCCGGCTACTTTTTTTGATTTATTGTAGAGATGAGGTCTCACCAAGTTGCCCAGGCGGGTCTTGAACCCGCAGGCTCAGGCAATCCACTCACCTCAGCCTCCCAAGGCGCGGGATTACTGGCTGAGCCACCGAGCCCGGTGGCAACAGGTATTTCAACTATCCAGAAAATATCACAGAGAATGTGTGCAACTTCCACACTAGGATGGGTTAGAAGTTAAAAGGGGATAGCTTATCATCACTTACGTTATTGATCATAAGATGCATTATCGTTTTTGGAATTAGGTCTCGGATACATTTGTTGATAATAGACATGTAGGAATCTACGAGGTTGCGAATGGTCTCCACTTGCCTCTCCAATTGTGGGTCCATGGAAAAGTTTTCTGCTTGGCCATTCTCATCATTTTCAGTCTAACAGAAAAGAAACAAATCATGGATTATCTCATATTCACTCAGAAGAAAATAAGATACCAGACATTGTCAGATGATCAACTTCTGGTGAGCATACAGCACCCATCCACTGGTTCTGAAAAGAGATCAGAACCCTGCCATTGTTATTATTCCATCTTCAGCCTGCCACATTCTCGGAAAAGCGAGTACTTTATTTCTGAACGAACGAAGAGATGAATAACCAAATAAACAATGTACCTAACAACATGCCTCTGGAGAACAATCTAACCTTAAGCCACTTGCAAGCTGGCCAAAGAACTGAATCCAAATGTGTGATGCAGATGTAAAGCGCTGGGAGGAGTCTCCAGGGGGTCTACAGATTGGAAGTAACCTTGGTGTTGTTCTGGCACTGCCAGACCTGCTCTGGACCAGATCAGTATTGGGATCAGCCCAGAGTCAAAACTAAATCTCCTAGAACTGGCCTGGGGCCAAAATAAGAGCTATAGATGATAATTTATATTCCATGCACTTGCTGGAATTTCTTATGTAAATTCAAGCTTCTGTCATCACTGCTAAAGGCTGACTCCATTGTGAAAAACGTACAATTTTAACTTCCAACTTGTTATTCTTTGAATAAAATGGAACACATCTATACACAAAGAACTTGTTTGTGTAACATGAGAAAAGCATCTGTTTTCTATACGATGGGACTAGAGTTAATTAATTTTGGCTTATCCACCAGAGGCTGGGGTAGAATGGCATCCTCATCATTAACGGCTGACCTATTGGCTTGGCATTGAAATCAATTTAGAACAAATGGTCTCCATTTCAAGTCAGGTTGAACCATCTATTGCTAGTGGTCTGGCTACTTTCTAGCATTTGAAAAGATTTAATTACAAATGTTAAAGGGGAAAATAATTTATTGCTTCCAATGTAGACATGAAGTACTTTTCTTTGGAAATGTACAAACTTTGATCTGCCAGGTTTTCAGTTATCCAATCAGTTCTAGGCAAAGCACTGTGATAAACAGCTTAACTAAATCCTTAAAAATGACAAGCCTTTCCTTTGAATCAGGGTTCATGTGTGAAAGGCATATTTACAGACTACAAAATCAACAATAACAAAGATAGAAATTAGTCCTAAACATTAATATAGGCTTCTCTCACTTAGAAATAACTGTTTTTTAACCAACAGGGTAGAATAATAGATGCTCAACTCATCTGTCAGTCCTGAGAGGAGGGGCCCCCGCTTCAAGACAGCAGTGAGGACATTTCTGAGGCATCTCACTGCCATGCAGCAAGGCAGAGGACTGGAAGGTTCATAAGTGACAAGTGTTCCACCATACTATTTTAGAACAGTCTTTGGTCACTGAAATAAATAATTGAAGTCCTATGTAGTTATTTTTTATTACTGGTTTGTAATATAGGCACAATAGGACCTGGGATAACTAAGTTAAAAGCTAATGCCACAAAGTGGTAGAAGGATAGCACAAAAGTCAGCCATGGTGGCAAAAACTCAAATCATGTTCCCAAACTTCTTTCCAGGGCATACATATCACTTTAAATCTGCAAGTGTGTGCCACATACACCAAAATTCTAAGTCAATCATCACTGTAATGCCATTTCATCAGGGTATTGTATTTTAACATGCTATCTTTAAGTTCAAATTCAAGCCCTATCATTTGGTTGTGCGGCCACACTTTGGTTACCTAATGTGACTAAGACTCAACTTCTTCATCTTTAAAATGGGTAAGTACTTACCTGAAAAACTTGTGGAGCTAAATATAGATGATGTATATGAAATGTCCTAGCAGAGGGCCTCATGAGTGCTCAATAAATATTAGTTTCTTTCCTTTCTGAATATTCATGGAACAAGAAGGAGTTGCTTGACTCTCAACACACATTATAAAAAATTAAGATGAAGATTTTGAACATTTTCAATTCAAGCGATATAAAAATGACACATATGTGTGTGTGTATACACATACATACACACACCAGGGTGCCCCCCAAAAAAGCATACACATTTTAAGAGATGCTATCTATGTATTACTTTTCGATGTTGAATTGAATTATGGTAGCAAAGTGTACACATTTGCTCATAAGATGGCGTTAATCAAATGAATGCTAGTGTCACCATGGGACAGGCAGGACGGTCAAAGAAAATGGCAGAAACACGGTTGTTGTTTGAGGAACGCAAGATCATTTTGAAGTGGTATTTGAAATTTGAGAACGTTGTGGAAGGGCAAGGACAATGGGGGTGTGGGTGTGCAATAGAACCTCCAACATGCCTAACAACTGCACGCATTTATGATGAGCTTGAGACGCATGGTACTGTGTGCACAAGGAAGATCCAGGAGGCCTCGCACGGCAAAAGTCCTGCTTCTTCTGCTAAGGTGCACCTGCTCGCCACAAAAGTCTACCAAGCAATGTGCACATGAGACAGGAGTTAGCAGACAAGTGTATGACTCATTCTTAAACAACAAACTAGAAAGTTTTCATCCCAAGATTACTGCATGCACTAAATGAAGACAAGCCTGATCAAAAAGTACGTACTGTGAGTGGTTCTAAAACATAGTATGAAAGGATGAGGAGTTTGTGGGGAAAATGGTTTGGTCTGATGAGGCACAGTTTAACTGAATGGAACAGTGTGGTTGAGTTTCCCCCATTTTCTCCTGACTTGACATCCCTTGACTTCTATGGATGGGGGACCTTAAAGGATGTGATGTACTGTAGAAAACTGGCTACACTGGCAGTACTTGGGGGAAAATATTGAAATGGCATGTGCAGTGATACAAATGGACACTTTGTTCAACATTGTTCAAGCAGTGGTTTGCGGTAATCAAAAGTGTCTGGATGCTGATGGTAACCACTTTGAGCACCTCTTGTAATTGTAGAAGTCAAACGTGACTTGTTTCCATCTTTTGTTATCAGTTTATATTGAGTATTACAATTTTAATGCAGTGTTTTCCTTTCTTAAAATGTGTATACTTTTTTGTGACCCGGGTGCGTGCGCGTGCGTGTGGGTGTGTGTGTGTGTTTACACCTCCATGTTTTCTACAAACCATTCCTCTTGCCTGGAACCTCCTCTTCCCACCACCCTTTGCCCCCTGTGAAGACCTCTCATTATCTGAAGTCCTGCTCCACCATCACCTTTCCTAGTCAAGCTCCCTGTGGCCCTCAGACCCTCCACTACCACCTCCTCTGCATTTCATCAGTGCTTGTAGTCACTTTCATTACTTAATATCACTATGGGATTTTGTTTATCTTTCCTTCCTAAGCGCCTAGTACAGAGCTTGGTGCATGGGAGGAGGAGGAGTGAGAGGAGGGGTTAATGCTATAAATGGGTTTACCCAAGTCAAGGGAGCCACTCCAGTGCATTTCAGGGTCTCCAGGAAGGCCTACTTGTTAGAGAAACCAGAGACCAGAGAAACACCAATTTGATGAGTAAGGACCTACTACTACTTGATAATAGTGACTATGATAAAATGATTACAAAATTATGTATTTAAAAGACAACAGATGACCTATAGATTTGTGAAGAAATCATGTACATAAAGCAATATAAAGATCCATTATGAATACAGTACATTTCAGTGTGTCTTTCTGGTCTAAAACATTCTTCAATTTTGCCATTGTGTTTAGCAGTAGGGAATGATGGCATTTCAACAAGTCTACTATTTCTCCCCAGGAACAATTATTGAGCACTTACTGGGTTCCAAGTATTGTGCTAAGCACTGTACATTGAAGATCTGCACCACAACTTTAGAACATGGGTACCATTATTGTCAAGCTATGGAAGAACACACTGAGGCTCTGAGAGCTGAATTGTTCAATAGGTGTAAGATGAATATGGTTTTAAACCAATTTTTTCCCTTAGCCATAAAAAAAGAACACATTATGAAAATGATAAAATATCCATAATATATTGTTAGTTATAGGTAAAATAATAAGTGTAAAGAGAAGTTTCTAGGCAAAAATATCCTTAAAGTACTGGTATTTGTAAAAAATAAATGAGCTAAAAGAGAAAAGCAGTCTACACAGCATTTATTAACATTAACCTCTAGAAATATGAAACACCAAGAAAATTATATCACCATCCACATTTTCTTATAGAAATACTGCAATTCCCCATTTCACACCTTTCTTAACATTTAGCCTTGCTTTACTTTTTTGCATACCAAAATATGCAAAAGATACTGACTTTCACGTTTTAAAACCAGGAGCAATTAAAAAGCAAAGTGCCAGAGTAAATGAAGAACACTGGTTTACTTCTCAACATTAAAAACATAAGAGGCTTTTCAAAATAACCAGTAAACAATTTGAAATTCTCTTTAGCTTTTGGAAATACTGGTAGACATGTGGTCATGCAAATCCTACTTATTCTGATAACACAGTGGACGAGATGGGAAGTCAGGGAATTAATTTGATTTCTGATTTTTTAAAGAAACAAACAGTATGCCCCTTCTAATATGTCTAAGATGAGAGAGAAAAATGTATATAGATGGAGTTTTTCTTTCAATTGAGTAACTGCCGAGAGCAAACATCCCCTTTTCTCTAACTCCAGTTCTAACCAAATTCTCCACTGTGCTCTTTTCTGTATGTATACTGTATTACTGTGTTTTTTTCTTTGTTTAAATTATAGGATTGCAATAGAATTCTTTGCAGTCAAAGCACTGAAGTGACAGCTGTTTATCATTATCCTCATCAAGGGAATGTAAAATAAAAATAGTAATTTGTCTCTGATCTTTGAGGCAAAAAAGAATCATCTGCAAACATTTAACCTTTTATGTGCAGGTTCAGTGATGCTGTTTACAAAATGTGAATAATAATGTAGAAACCAGCTTTCTTCTGAAAAATACAAGAGACAGGCTTTCCTACTGCTATGTTTTTTTCTTAATAGCTTTTGAGAAATCTAATTCAATTTAAACAGCAAAAAAAAGTCCAGCATTGTAAATGTGAAGTTGTTTATTAAAATTACCATAACTTTCTTTCTTATTAAATGGTTTGCACAGTACTCAAGAACTAGGCTGCTTTACAAAATTTTAATTTATTTAAAAAATATTGTCATTTTTTTAGAGACAGGGTCTCACTTTGTCACCCAGACAAGAGTGCAGTGGCATGATCATAGCTCACTGCAGCCTTGAACTCAAGGGATGGCCTCCCACTTCGCACCTAGCTGTTTTTGTTTAAATTTTTAATTTTGTGGACACGAGGTCTCACTATGTTGCCCAGGCTGGTCTCGAACTCCTGGCCTCAAAAGATCCTCCTGTCTCAGACTCCTGAGTAGCTGAAAATTTTAAATTAAAAGTTTTCTTTTAAAGCAAGGATCCCTCGCCTATGGGAATGATTCCTGGCCTGTTAGGAACTGGGCCACATGGCAGGAGGTGAGTGGCAAGCAGGCAAGCGAATCTTCATCTGTATTTACAGCTGCTCCCCATCGCTCACATTACCACCTGAGCTCCGCCTCCTGTCAGACCAGCGGCAGCATTAGATTCTCATAGGAGCACACTGTGAACTGTGCATGTGAGGGATCTAGGTTGCATGCTCTTTATGAGAATATAATGCCTGATAATCTGAGGTGGAGCTGAGGTGGTGATGTTAGTGCTGGGGAGTGGCTGCAAATACAGATTGACATTAGCAGTGAGGTCTGACTGCACATCCCGCCCCTTCCCCATCCGTGGAAAAATTGTCTTCCATGAAATGGATCCCTGATGCCAAAAAGGTTGGGGACGGCTGTCTTAAAGGTTTAAACAGGTGAGGGAATGAAAGTGCTAAATCAGAAATAAGTTTCACCATACCTTGAAGTATCCATTATGGAGGCTTTGGACTTTACTGGGATGTTTAATTTTTGTGTGTTTTGTTTTTGTCTTTCCTTTTTCCCTTAATCTCTCAATTGATCATGTCACAGACTTATTTGAGGACCATGGAAACCATCTAAATAATGTTAGTGACTCTAATTCTTGAAAAGTGAAGTAACAGAAATGGCAAGCATCCTGGCAGTAATTTGTACATAAAAATACTGTAAAGCTAAGGGGGGTGGGGAGAGTGTTGCATCTCTCCCCACCCGCAGGGAGTACTGGCCAACTATCTGCAGACCTACACGGGTGAGTTTCTCCAGATAACCAATGCTTGTCCCATTTTAAGCATCTGTTATTATACAATTCTCTACTATCATAAAGAGCAAAAAAATTATTTAACTCTTTCATAGTGAATAATCATCACTATGAAAACAGTTATAGTGGTAATGCGACTTTGAATTTTCCAGCCCTATACTGCCGAGAAAGTTTTCACTGAAAATCTTTTCCCATTCCAATTGTTCAGTTCTAAGTTGATGAGACTAGAAGGACCTGCTTCTAAGCCAAAGATAGAATATGTGATGCTAGTACTCACTTATAAGTGAGAACATGTGGTATTCAGTTTTTTGTGCCTGTGATAATTCACTTAGAATGATGTTCTCTAGTTGCATCCATGCTGCTTCAAAGGATATGATTTTGTTCTTTACGACTGTGTGGTATTCCACAGTGCATATGTATGACATTTTCTTTATCCAATCCCCTTTCGATGGACATCTGGCTTGGTTCGTTTTTGCTATTGCAGCACTACAGAATAGTGCTGCAATAAACATACAATGGCAGGTGTCTTTTTGGTAGAATGACTTATGCTCCTTTGGGTATATTTCCAGAAGCGGTATTGCTGGGTTGAATGGTAGGTCTATTTTTGGTACTTTGAGGAATCCCCAAACTGCTTTCCACAGGGGTTAAATTAGCTTACATTCCTACCAACAGTGTACAAGTGTTCCTGAAGGCTTTTTTTTTTTATTCAGAGTGATTCCTTTGCTGATGCTAATTTTGCAACATAACCATCATCACAGTGTTTACATATTGAAGTAATCAAATATTACAAACACAAGAAAAATCTCAGAGGATTCATTTGTAAGAAAATAATACTTGAAGACTAGGGGAAAATGACACGAGAGTAATCTATGCTTTAGGGATTCCACTTTCATTATCTAAAAATGAAAAACTGTAGGGAAATTTTAAATTATTACATCCACGATGTTGTTTGTTTAGCAGGTGTTCTTAAAGAGCATTCATTTTAGAATAAGAGTATTCAGGGCTTCTAAGGTCTATGCAATAAAGAACTGGATCTCATTACAAAGACTGAAAAATGGGCAGAAGTATGGAAAAAAATCACAGATATTTTAAAGAAAAATCTGTCCATTGTTTTGCCCCTCAAAAACATTTGCATGGACGAGTACAGATATACTGCAGTAAAGTTAATAAAGCCCTAGAGAAAGCAGGGGGTATAAAACCAACTAATATGAAAGCAGAATGGGAGGTCAAAATAAAACTACAGAGCAAGATAATAGCATGGGCATGCAGTTGTTCTTACTTTTTCTTTATATTATGAAGTGCATAATCTTTCAAAGTTCAATGTAAATACAACTACACTTGCTTTACATACAGAAACTTCTTGGTAAAAGAAAAGAATGCAATGCATTAAAAATATAATACATACACACAACGACAAAACTCTGTGAACAGAAAAATTTCTTTCAAGAGTATAGAAAAAAGGATGAAGACTTTTAAAATAGCAGCTATGATGAAGGGGTTTCTCTGAGGTGCACCGAACACTGTAGTTGATAAAGCTGTCACTCACATTCAACTGCAGAACTCTCCAAAGGCCTCACGATAGTTTTTTCAGATGTCCCTACATATGAATTAGTGAGTACAACTTTCTTAGACATTCCAGGGCCCAATGGCCTTACCAGATGATCCAGATTTAAAAACAAACAAACAAACAAAACCTAAAAACCATTTTTGGAAATTTAGGTTCATTTTTGTTAATAAGAGAGGCGAAAGTAGAATCAGAAGAAACCTGCCAGGTTCGGCTATTGCAAATTTTTTGTTACCAATACCCAAAGATAGAATATGTGATGACAGCACTGGGCCACATCTGACTGGGTCATCACACAGACAACATGCACATGTCCCAGAGTTGGAGAGCGGTTTCCAAAGCTGCAAAAACAACTTCTTCAGTCACTGTAAATACTCAGGCCCAATTAAGAAATAAACTAGAGCCGGGCTTGGTGGCTCAGCCTGTAATCCCTCACCTGGGGAGGCCGAGGTGAGTGGATTGCCTGAACCCGCGGGTTCGAGACCCGCCTGGGCAACCTGGCGAGCCCTCATCTCTACAATAAATCAAAAATTAGCCGGGCGTGGTAGTGCACGCCTGTAGTTCCAGCTACTCGAAAGGCTGAGGCGGAAGGATCGCCGGAGCCCAGCAGGTCGAGGCTGCGGTGGCCGGGAGTGGCCACTGCACTCCAGTCTGGGCGACAGAGTGAGACTCCAACTCAAAAAAAAAAAAAAAAAAGGAAACAAACTAGGCTGGGCTCAGTGACTCAGCCTATAATCCCAGTACTTTGGGAGGCCGAGTCAAGTGGATTGCCTGAGCCCATGGGTTCAAGATCCGCCTGGGCAACTTGGCGAGACCTCGTCTCTACAATAAATCAAAGATTAGCCGGGTGTGGTAGTGCACGCCTGTAGTTCCGGCTACTTGGAAGGCTGAGGCGGAAGGATTGCTGGAGCCCAGCAGGTCAAGGCTGCGGTGGCTGGGAGCATGCCACTGCACTCCGGCTTGGGCGACGGAGTGAGACTCCAACTCAAAAAAAAACATAAAATAAAATAAAATAAAATTTAAAGAAGCTTGTCTCCTACACTTAGGCAGACTTTGAATTTATAGAAAAAACAAATTTGTAAAGATGACAAGCGAGAAATACGCTGAGGATATTAAAAATGACTGATATTGAGAATAAGATTGATCAGACAAAAATCTATATTCTGAGAGAAATAACCATGGGTCTGGAGTTTATTTTCTTTTATTACTCCTTTTTATCCTTCTTCTGAAATTGAGTGTGTGTGTGTGTGTGTGTGTGTGTGTGTGTGTGTGTTGCCTGCTTGACAATATGGAGGATGTAAAGTACAGAAAGCAAAACTGTCTTGCTTCACTCAATCCTGGTGTTTGCTTTGGCCATCAGATTTGTCTAATCCTAATAAAGTAGCAAAAACTAAGAGGGGCAAGATGAAAATTAATACCATTCTAAGGTAACTTTTACAATTAGCTTTGTGATGAGTGAAGTTGGAGTTAAAAAGTTACTCCACTTCCCTGGGCCTTAATCTCGGTGCTTGTAAGTGGGGATTACACTAGCACCTTATACATTTTAAAGCACAGTGCAGGTGAAATATCACCAAATGAGAATGCAGCAAGACAGCTGCCACAGTGCCAGACATATAGTTAAGTGCTCAAGAGCAGTTAACCATTTTTATTATTTGAGACAAGTGATGTATAATCATAAATGATATTAAGTGACATCTGAGTTTACAAAATTTATAAATATGAGCTTGGCTTAAAAAAAGAATTCGAAAGGCCCCTTGCAGACAGATTCTCTTTCCTCAAGAGTGTTTTCTAAATCTGAGAAAGAAATCAAGTTACAATCTTACTAAGAAATATTTGTGGGTTTATTATACCATATGTATCCGATACTTCACTATCTGAGTATGAGAACACAGATTTAATCTCCAGAGGCCTTTTCAGCCTCCAGCTCTAACATTCTGTTACTGTGAGAAAAGGAAGGTGTATTCAAGTCAGAGCTATTCAGAAATGGCATGGGTCTAGGGAGCATCAATTCACTACAATAATTCAAGCAGTCTGCTAGACATGCTAGGAAAAGCAGAGTTTCCGTGAGTGAGACGGTGCACTGGAACATATGGCTTCTGAGAATTCTTCCAAAGATTTTGTGATTCAGTTAAACTGGTTGGTTCTACTGCTTCTTAACTCTGAAATCCTAGGCAGGTTAATTAATCTCTATGTGCTTCAGTTTTCTGTCATATAAAGTAATACTATCTACAATAGTATTCCTATAATCTTCCCTCTGAGTATTTATAGGTTTTGGTATGTTGTGTTTCTATTTTTATTTGTTTTAATAAATTTTTACAGGGTCGTATGGAAGGTGGATTTTAGATCTTTTAGGAATCGCCACACACTGTTTTCCACAGAGGATATACTAGTTTGCACTCACACCAACGGTGTAGAAGTGTTCCCTTTTTGCTGCATCCTCTCCAGCATCTGTTTTATTTTGCGTTATTGATGATGGCCATCTTGACTGGAGTTAGGTGGTATTTCAGTGTAATTTTAATTTGCATTTCTTTGATGACTAGTGAGGCTGAACATTTTTTCATGTATCTGTTGCCTGCTTGTATGTCTTCTTTTGAGAACTGTCTATTCATATCTTTGGGAATATACCCAGAAGAACTCAAATCACTCTATAAAAAAGATACCTGTACATGTATATCACAGCATGGTTCACAGTAGCAAGAATATGGAACCAAACTTGCTGCCCATCAAAAGAGAACTGGATAAAAAAAATATGGTTCCTATTCACGATGGAATATTACACAGCCATAAAGAACTAAATCATGAACTTCATAGCAACCTGGATGGACTTGGAGTCTATAATACTGAGTGATCTTTCATAGAAACAAATAACTGAGTATCATATGTTCTCATTCATAAGTGGACCTTGAACAATTATTGTAATACTATAAGAAAAAG
>CAUYQG010292707.1:0-19009 GCA_963574415.1 Tarsius wallacei
TTTATTTATTTTTTGAGTTGGAGTCTCACTCTGTCGCCCAGACTGGAGTGCAGTGGCCACTCCCGGCCACCGCAGCCTCTCGACCTGCTGGGCTCTGGCGATCCTTCCGCCTCAGTCTTTCCAAGTAGCTGGAACTACAGGCGCACGCTACCACACCCGGCAAATTTCTTTTTTTTATTTATTGTAGAGATGAGGTCTCACCAAGTTGCCCAGGCGGGTCTCGAACCCGCGGGCTTAGGCAATCCACTCACCTCAGCCTCCCAAAGCACAGGATTACAGGCTGAGCCACCGAACTCGGCCATATGTCTTTATTTTAAAGATGTGAGGATACAATTCAGGGTTAGGTATACAAATGTTCATTATGCAGGTACCTTTGTTGATGAGGTGTGCCCCTCCCTCCCCTGGCAGTTTCCCTCAACTGCCAATCCTACTCCCACCCCCCAGCAGATTCGCAGTACTGCCAATCCCTTTCTTATAGTATTATGCTAATTGTTCAAGGTGTGCTTATGAGTGAGAATGTATGGTACTCTGTTCTTTGTTTCTGTGATAGACTCTAAATTCATCTAAGTTGCTGTGAAGTCCATATGTTTGTCCTTCTTTATGGCTGCATAATATTCCATTGTGTATATGTACCACATTTTGTTTGTTTGATGGACAGCATGGTTAGTTCCATGTTTTTGCTATTGTGAATAGAGCTGCAACAAACATATGTGTGCAGGTATCTTTTTTGTAGAATGATTTGATTTCCTCTGGGTGTATTCCCAATAGGGGGATTGTTGGGTCATATGGAAGGTCAATTTATATTTGTTTCAGAAATCACCACACTGTCTTCCAAAGAGGTTGTAGTTTGTGTTCCCACCAGCAGTGTAGAAGCATTCCTTTTTCTGTGCATCCTCACCAGCATCTGTTGTTTGTTGCATTAATGATGGCAATTCTTACTGGGGTTAGGTGGTATCTCAATGTGGTTTTGATTTGCATTTCTCTGGTGATTAGTGAAGCTGAGCACTTTTTCTTGTGCTTGTTGACTGCCCATATATCTTCTTTTGAGACGTGTCTATTCATGTCTTTTCCCACTTTTTAATGGAGAAGTTTTAAATTGCTGCATTCTTAGTGCTGTGCAATATGTAGTCATGCTCAACAAATATTTGTGAAATTCATGAATGAATTATTAGATGCAGGTACAACCATCTTGAGATACAGGCTCAATTCCTTTCCTCAAACTTATACCCTTGTGGAGGGAAATAGGCAAATAAATAGGTGCTTTTGCACTTGTAATCAAAGCTGTGATAAAAAGAAGCCCTTATGTTACAGGTGGGCAGCGATGGGCGTGTCACATGCCCTCTCAGGATTAGAGAAGCATCCTGGACGTTGAAATGGCATTGAGAGATCTCTTGGTTTTGAATAATGAGGGAGGGGATTTTGTTTAGTCTACCATGAATCATAAATTGAAGTTTTGGTAACTGATCAAAACAGTGCTAATACAAATTTCTGTGGCAATAGAAATGTCTTAAATATGCAGTGTCCAATGCAGTAGCCACTGACCACATGTGGCTACTGAGTACTTGAAATGTGACTCATATGAAAGAGAAGCTGAATTGTAAATTTCGCTTAATTAGAGCTTAAAGAGTCACTCGTGACTAGTGGTTACTGTATTGGGCAGCGTTGAATTGGCAGATCGAAAGTCTGAGAAACTCTCAGTAGGGAAGGCATTATTTTTGCCAATGGAAATGGGAGTAAATATAAGAAGATGAGTTAAAGTGGTATTTAGAAAGAAGAGAAGATCCAGGAGGCCATCATTTTCTGGGTGGGTGTCCAGATACAGTGCCCTCTCCTTCAGTGGTAGAGGAAATGGGAAAGATGAACAAATGTGGACCAAAGATGAATTATTATCTTTGAGGTACAGAAGAAAAGAAAGACCACAGATGGAGACATGGGTGAATGCTGAGATTTGAAGGGCAGGCATGGGAAAAATACACAAAGAAGAAGAATATTATATAGATGATACAGAAAGAAACTTAGAAAACTTTGGTGTTACTAATTCTAAAATAGGTTTAAGAAATGATGAAAGGTTGAGTGTCACAATTTACTGAGAGATAAAGAGGTTTAAGACCAAGGAGTATTCAGCAGATTGGATATTCATAGCCAGAGGTAACTATAAACATAGTTTCATTAGTGATATAGGAACTCTGAGGGTTTTGATATTTGAGAAATAAGCTCTTAGCAAGTGCAGATAAATGCAGGCTGCCTTTTCTAATTTAAACTTTTAACTTTATATCAAAATCATTAAATAACTATTATGACTCAATTATTCATTTATATAAACATCTCTCAGACAAACATATATCAATCTATTGTGAGAAACATACCAACTGTTCATCAAAGAAGCATGAGAGAAACTCTTGGAAATAAACTACTCAAATAAAAGAGTCTTGCTTTTATTTGTCCAAAGGGGGAATGTATTCACTGTAGCTACCTTTTTGTTTTTGTTTTTTTTTAGAAAGTAGGATTTATTGAGAGGACAGAAAAGCTCTCACAGTGGGAGGGGACCCAAAGGGATTGCCCCACTGTAGCTACTTTTAAAAAAGAACTGCTACTGTTTAAACCTATACATTGTCTTATTGCTGTGTATTTGAAAATTTTTAGAAAGATAGAATATTTCTTGTCCTCTGGATCATAAAGACCAACTATCATAACATGGGTAGAGTCTCACACAAGCCAGAGTTGTTTAGAGACTACTGATACATCTCATGAAAGTAACTGTAAGTCAAACACTTTTAGGTATTTTGGTTTATTTTATTATTATGAATTCATGTGCAGGTTAGTTGCATGGGTATATTGCATGATGGTGAGGTTTGAGAGTCTATTGAGTCCATCACCCAAATAGTGAACATGGTACGCAGTAGACAGTTTTTCAACTCTTGGCCACCTTTCTTCCTCCTTCCCTCCTTGTAGGTTGTGCTAAAACCTTTTATTAGGCCAATTTGATGACACTTTTAAACTCTATACCAGTTGGGTTCATAGCTACCAGGGCTGTGATGGGCTCTGCTGAGGTAGATTCCCAGAGTGGGGCATAGCAGGAGCCCCCTGGCACTTTCTGGTAGTTTAGAGTAGTCTATAGTTATATAAAGAGAATAGTAGTCACTGGATATTATGATATAATTCCTAACCCTCACCCAAAAGGCCCAAGATGACTGAAGAGGCTGGTTCTACTGCAGAGGCACAGTTGGGGAATTTCATTCTAAAAGTTATCGTACTGCTTTGGTGCCATGTGACAGCTTCTGTGAACCTTCTCAGTGGGGTCGGACTGACTGCATTACTAGTTCCCAAGTGAAAGAAAATGTCTGTGCACTTTTGGAAGAGCTGTCATACTGTCACCATCAAGGGCAAAAAAAGAGAAAAAAAGAAATCAAAGGTGGTTAAAATGTTTTGAAAAACATCAATTAAACTGGCACACTGGTCAAAAATTTATAAACTCCTAATGTCCAGGTTGTAGCCTCTAATATCATTTCCCACTTAAAAGGACCAATGGTTCTTAGAGAAATGAATAATTCCAGGTCTTGGGAGGAAATGTACAAAATGAGCCTGGAACAGGTTTTCCTTCCAGAAATCAAGGTAGTTATCAAAGACAATCAGGGTCGAGCCTATCAAGGTCATGTTAGTTAGACTCGCCATCTATAAGAATTACGATTGTAGTGGATTGAAACATATCACGTATATTTTGTTCTCTGTATGTTGTGCCTTAGTGCAACCAAATTGCTGATGAGCAAAGATTTCTCTGTATGGAACTATTCTACACATATAGTAAATGAAGAAGAAATCGAATATCATATTTTTGCAAATCCCTCGTGAAATAATGAATCCACACAAAGACTATGTCAATGGCTACTAATTTCATAAAAATAAAATAACCAAACATTTTGTTTCTTCAATGAATGTACACTATGCTATCTATGAAGTATTATTATTAAATAATTGAACCTGAATGACCAAGGGTCTGGTCTAATCTACCAGTGTATTGGGAGTACAGAAAGGAGAGAAATATGCTAGATAACATTACAGTGCTATAGTGAGCAGAGTCCAGGCTGCAGAAAATTTTATAAAACACACAATCTGATTTCTTAAACAAATGAATTATGAGCCATAGAAAAACAAAACAAAATTAAATAGGAGGGGGTATTATAGATTGAAAATAGAAATCAAATAATTGACTTTATTTGGATCTTAACTCAAGCAAACCATATAAAATTAATTTTTACACTTGGGAAAATTTGACCACTGTCCAGATATTTACAGATATTATGGAGTGAATTCATACTCATTTTAGGAGGATTAGAATATTTTCCTTGTTTCTTTGGAATTTATTTTTTAGAAATAATACTGTAACATTTAAGTATGGAATGATATGGTGTTTGAAATTATGTTCAAAGTATCTGTGGGAGGGAAAGAGCAGGTAGGGGGTATATTTCATTAGAAAGCAGAATTCTACATATAGCCACCCACTCCTGGCCAGCCAAAGCTTTTAAAGACCACACGTAGAAAAATCAAGTGGTTAGAGGAGTCCAAATTAATGTGAAGTGGAGTAGAACAGTATTTAAACTTTCATTTGAACATATATATCTCCCTTTATATTTATTTAAGAAGAATTCTTCTTTCATGCCATAATTTACATTTCGGTCTATGGTGTTTATATAGTGCTAAGAACTACTATTTTCTTTTGTTTCTGAAACTTCTTGCAACTTGAGAACTGACCTCTACTTGTGCTCATGCTATTTTATCAGTAATATAAAAATGATTTAATTTTGAGCTTATTTTAATTTGCCAGATGTTTGGATATGATTTTTGATGGTTTGTTTGTATTTGGCCAATTTTGTCAAATTCCATCTTGGGTACCAGGTCATGAACTTTTGCTAACTTCTACTTCCCTTAGTAATCAAAATCCCTCTCATAGGGAACATTGGATTTATATTTACACTGCCTAGAAAATTGACACCTCTATAATTCATAGTCACAAAGCAGAACTGATACCCTTACAACTGCCTGGTTTTTCTCCTGTCTTTTTCTGGTTGGCTTGCTCTCCCATTTTCTGAAATAGTCGTTGCAACTGTTATAAACTTTTAAACTTCCAAACCTTTCTACTCTACCCTGAATCTCAGCAGAAGACTGCTTTTGTTAATTAACCATGGAAAAATAACTTAGAAGCACCAACTTTCCTGCATCTTTAAATAAATATAAATATTTGGCACTTATCCTCTCCCAGTCCATTGCTCCTCATTTATAGGTAAATGGGGAAACCAGTACCTCATCTCAGAGCTACTCTGTTCGTGCTTTCTTAATGAACTTACTCTACTGATTATTTTTCTTTCATGTTTTCAACTTTTCTCTCTACTTAGCCTTTCCATCCATATTGAAATGTGATTTAGTCTTTCCTATCTTAAAAACAAAATGGAACAGAAACAACTCTCCTCAGACATCATAAAGCTCATACTATCTCTCTTCACTTAATATAATTAAACTTAAAAAAAAATTATTTTTGTTTCAAAGGCTTTAGGGGTACAAGTGGTTTTGGGCTACATGAATGCATTGTATAGTGGTTAAGAAGTCTGGACTTTTAGCATACCTGTCATCCTCACTAGAGCACACTGTACCTGATAAGTAATTTTTCATCCCTCACCCTCCTTTGGCCCTCTCCTCTGAGTCTCCAATGTCCATTGTATCTTTCCAATGCCTTTGCTAACCACTAGCTTAGCTCCCACTTACAGTTGAGAACATGCAGTAGTTAGTTTTGTGTTCCTGTGTTACTTTACTTAGGAGAGCGGTCTCCAATTCCACCCAAGTTGCTGCAAAAGACATTGTTTTATTCTTTTTAAAAAATGGCTGAATAGTATTCTGTGGTGCATACATACACATACATATATAATTTTCTTTATCCACTTATCAGCTGATGGGCACTTTGGTTGGTTCCTCATCTTTGACATTGTAAATTTTGCTGTGATAAGCATATGGGTGCAGGTGTCTTCTTTATATAATGACCTCTTTTACTTTGTGTAGATATCAAGTAGGGGAATAAGAAATACCTGTAGAAACTGTCTCATATTCTTTATCTCCCACTATTCTTTCAATGCCATCTCCTCTGGCTTCTCTCTTTTACTCAATTGCATCTGCCATTGCTCTGGGCCCTGATAATACCCAGATCCATAAAGCTAGTGGGTAACTTTCTTTCATCGCTCACTGGCTTTTCCATCATCTTCAGCATTGTTGAATCCCCTCCTTCTTATGAAGCTTACTTCCCTTGGGCACATTTAGGATCCTGTTCTCTCTCAAGCGTCTGCCTTCCTCTGTAGGAAATCCTTCTCATTTTCCATTGCTAGGGTGTCTTCCTTGGTTGGTTCTTTAAACACTGATGTTGCTCCAGCTTCAGTGCCAAGTTACCTTTTCTTATTTTACTCTTCCTAGGCAATCTCATATTCACCTACAAACTTAATTACTGATATCCAGAGTATTCCCTGCTTTATGTCTCCTGCTGAGGTTTTCATTCTGAGCTCGGGGAGCTTCTCTCTCTCTCTCTCTCTCTCTCTCTCTCTCTCTTTGAGTTTAGATCTCACTCTATCACCCAGGCTGGAGAGAAGTAGTGGCACAATCATGGTTTACTATAGCCTCAACCTCCTGAGCTCAGGTGATCCTCCTTCCTCAGTTTCCCAAGTAGCTAGGACTACAGGCACATGCCACCTATGCCTGACTAAGTTTTTTAGATTTTTTTATTTGTAGAGCAGGAGTCTTGCTATGTTGTCCAGGCTAGTCTAGAACTCTTGGGTTTAAAAAATTCTTCCACTTTGGCCTCCCAAAGTGCTGGGATTACAGGCGTGAGCCACTGTGCTCAGCCAAGGTCAGTATTTTCGATGCGTGTCTAGTAACTCCCATTAATGTCTTAGAAGCAGCTCCATCTCAGTATCTTGAAACTAAACCCTTGATCTTTCCCTAACGTGTTTAATTCCCTCAAAAATATTTCCCTACATAACTTTCTAGCTTCCTTTATTCATTATCTTATCAAATTGTCTTAACTAGTTAAAAATAATTTGCCTCAGATTTATTTGTATATAGTAATCATTACTATAAACAAGAAATGCCTATACAAATGGAAATTTAAAATTGTTTTTGTTAAAACAGAAACATATTAATATCTTTATGCTTTACTGAAGATAATAAGTGCTTTCTTTTAGTCCAATCCAATGTGACTTAAGTCATTCATGAAATGACATAATATTAATCATAAAAGATTACATTCTTATCTTTGGCTTTCATAAATAAGACAAATTTTATTTTCTGAATTGATTTTTTTTCCCATTAGTCACTTAATATAGCTAAGAGCTACATTAATTTCCTTCTCCCTCCCAGGAGAATGAAAAAAAAGTTCAGTTTGGGCTTTTATTTTTGACATCCTAGAAAATTCCTGGAGGTCAAAATCCATTTTTTTGCCTCCAAATAATTGAGGGTAGATAAAAGCAAACTACTATGTATTAAGCAATCAGAAAATCAAGATGTTCAACAAAAACTTACACCAATAGACTTCCAAAACGATTGAGTATATAAGGAAAAATAGCAAGAAAAAATGGACATTTATTCCACAATTTATGTCAAATTAAATTTGGATTGATTAAGATGCAATAAAAATAAAATTGCATTGAGGAAATCAAAATACCTAAATCTGAGTCCCAGCTCTATCATTAAAACCATGTCTTTGCCAATTCATTTAGCAATGCTGTGCCTCAGTTTCTCCAACTGAAAAGTGATGATTAAATGTCCCATTGATAATTCATGTATGTGAAAGTATTCTGCAATCAAAGTGCAAAATTACAAGCCAGTTTTCTTTTAAAGGTCCACAAATTTCCAAGTATCAGCTAATCAGATTTAGTTTCCCTCTGGTCTTTGTTTATTAAGCTACTTGATATGAGGCATCCTCCCTCCAGATATCCTGGAGGAATTCACAGTGATGAAAATTTTCCTTAGTTCCTTCTGTGCTGACAACATCAACCAAAGCAAACAAACAACAAACAAACAAAAAAAGCAAACCTGGGGCTTTTATAATTGCCCATTGGGACTGTATAACAGGATTTTATTCCAACGCACACATTTGTTTTCACTTGTCATTCTACTTTCACATTTTGGTTCTTAAAATTTTACCTACTACTCGTACAAGGATTCCAACATCTGCTATGAGATGCTTAGGAAAAAAAGGTATTTGTTTTCCCCCCAGTTGAATATTGTCTAGATGTATAAAAACATTCTATAAGACAAAGTTTTTATTAGCTAAACACACTTTTAAAGAAACAATAATGGGACTTTAGCCCCTCCTCGTGTTTCACTGAGACAATTTCATTTAATTGGTTTTATTATTTCCTTCATATTATTTCATTCCTTAACCTTTCCCTTTTTCCAGTTTCTTCCATTCTCTTCTCCAAAGGAAGAGTGGGACTGGGTAAACCCTGCCATTTCCTCCTTCATGATGAGGGCTGGACTATTTTCTTTCTTTCTTTCTTTCTTTCTTTCTTTCTTTCTTTCTTTCTTTCTTTCTTTCTTTCTTTCCTTCTTTCTTTCTTTTTCTTTCTTTCTTTTTCTTTATTTAAAGATGTGGTGTACAATTCAGGGTTAGGTATATAAATGTTGATTATGCAGCTCTATTCACATAGCAAAAACATGGAACCAACCATGTTGCCCATGGAACCAACCATGTTGCCCATTTTATCCAGTCCTGGATAAAAAAAAAAGTGTGGTACATATACACAATGGAATATTATGCAGCCATAAAGAAAGACAAACATATGGACTTCACAGCAACTTAGATGGATTTGGAGTCGATCATACTCACAGATCTTTCACAGAAACAAAGAAACAGAGTACCATATGTTCTCACTCATAAGCAGACCTTGAACAATGGTAATACTATAAGAAAGGAATTGGCAGTAGTGGAAAACCGTCACGGGATGGGGGTGGGATTGGCAGTTGATGAACTGTTTTCTATGCCCTCTGTCCATGTAGCAGAGGATGAAGGCCTTCCTCAGTCAGCCCATGTTCTCCAAGTACTACCTTGTGACTTTGGGGATATCAATCATTAGGTTTCAGATTCCACTCTCCATAGTATAATTGATAGGACGTTTTGATTTTAATGTGTTCTTTTTTGTATGTAGCAGTTTTCAGTTGGTCAATTGGTTGAAAAATCTAATAGAAGTACATAGATTATTAAACTTCTCCAGCAGATAGACAGAAATGTTACAAGGTTAGGATGATCCAATCGTTCAGCAGCTCTCCTTGATGGGTCTATGTTCATTGATCAATATTTTGTTAGCTCTCAATTTACAAAACCATTTGCTAGAAGGTATAATTATATTTTGCTTATCTGCTCACATATTCCTCTTTGAAATCAAGCACTTTAAGCGGCTAATGTGTGTAGGATGTATCTGTGGTTTTGTTGCCAAAATTAAATATTTTTGTCACCTAATAAAATTGTAGTATTTTTATCTCTTATTCTTTAGTGGAAAATGAATCTTCAGTGTTTTATAGACATTTCAAATATGTAATACATGATTAAAAAACAGTCATCCAAATACCTGTTTCAAGATTCTTTTAAAGGACAATTATACAAATATATTTTACCTAATTCTTTAAACCACAAATACCTAATAAATATATACAACTGTTCAAGCTTACCTTAAAAAAATTAAACGTTAAAGATACATTTTGCACACAAAATAGGGCTGATTAATATTGCTAACAATAATGTCAATAAGCTTGTAGGGAGATGGAATCTTTTATATCCTTGGTAGGCATACAGTGGGTGCCAAAAATATGTAAACATTTTTTTCTTTATTTTAAAGATGTGGTGTACAATTCAGGGTTAGGTATACAAATGTTCATTATGCAGCTACCCTTGTTGATGAGGTGTGCCCGTCCCTCCCCTGGCAGTTCCCCTCAACTGCCAATCCCACCCCCACCGGCAGTTTCCCAGCCAATCCCTTTCTTAAAGTATTATAATTGTTCAAGGTCCACTACTGAGTGAGAACATATGGTACTCTGTTCTTTTTTTCTGTGACAGATCACTGAGTATGATAGACTCTAAATCCATCCAAGTTACTGTGAAGTGTATATTTTTGTCCTTCTTTATGGCTACCTAATATTCCATTGTGATATATACACATATTAAAAGATGTTACCTATGTATTGCTTTTCAAAGTTGAATTAAATTATGGTAGCAATGTGTAGTATGATGTTTCTTCAACCATGCTTCTGCCATTTTCTTTGACAGTCCTGCCTGTCTCATGGTGACATTAGCATTCATTTGATTAATGTCATCTTTTGAGTAAATGTCAAACTTAAAATGTGTGTACATTTTTGGCACCCCCTGTGTAAGCTTTCACAAACTTTCTAAAAGCAATTTGTCAATATTTATCAAATGCCTGTATCCCTTGACTCAGCAATTCTACTTTTAGGAAACTAGCTCAAGGGAACAACTGAAGATGTTAATACAACAAAGCAACTATAATGCAAATACTGCAGTCTTTTATTGATAGGCAAAAAATGGGAATGATCAAAACAGATGAATAGCTAATGAAATCATGACATGGTTGTACGATATGCCCATGAAAATTTAAGAATAAAAATACATTTTCTGTCTTGGCAGGATATTCATGATACACCATTAAGCAG
The DNA here is from genome assembly GCA_963574415.1 of Tarsius wallacei. NCBI lineage: Eukaryota > Metazoa > Chordata > Mammalia > Primates > Tarsiidae > Tarsius > Tarsius wallacei. The sequence goes on from CAUYQG010292707.1 coordinate 10,699, forward strand.
AAAGATAAGTCATAAAACAGCACAGACGATATTTTTTATTTTCAAATACAGAAGCGTTTTTTGTTTTTCTGGAAAGGTGGATGATGGATGACTTTTTCCTTTCCCTGTTTTATTCTCTTTACATATCTGTATTTCATTTTTAAACAGTAAATACATGGTCATTTTGTAGCAAAATGTTAGTTAAATAAGTGGTTTTAAATGACCGCATTGAAATAACTATATCTTTCTATGACCCAAAATGGAAAAGCTTTCCCATCTCTCCCTTCTTTCTTATTTCTCATTGCAGTTTGTGTACTATTGTTATTATTTATAGGAGTGCAACTCATTGATTACCTCACTTTCTAATGTATGCAGAAGTTGAGAAAGAAAAAGGAGATGAGAAAGACTATGAATAATATTTAAAGGAGTGATCAACAGTGATTTCTCTAAAATATCAGGCTTTTCTTTGTATTCATTGATGAAAGTTCAAAAATACCAAATACTTTTCGAAGTAGAATTTGTGTTAACATTGCAAAAAAATAGCCATTTATTAATTGAGCAGGAATATCTTATGAAGATAAACACCTAAGCAAGGTCATTGCATATTTTTTCTCACTCAGTAGCTCAAAATGTTTAAAATAGGTATTTGAGTAACAAAGCTTCACCCTTTCACTGTATTTAGATTTCATTATATTATGTAAAGTCATTTACAGCCTTGGCATCAAACTTGCTGAATCATTTTTGGCTTATTTTGAACAGTGTGTGGGGTTTTTCTTCAACTAACCTACCTTAGTAATATTGTTAAAAGAGTTCTTTCAGATAATTTACTTTCTTAATACTTTATCTAGGTTTCCTCCTCCCAAATAACTTAAGTATAAATAACATTTATTTTGACCCATTTTTACTTCTGAGACTGGAGGAAGCCTATTTTCTAGCTTGAATTCGTGAAACATTTCTAGAATGTTGAAGAAATCATATTCTTAATTATCCATTATGTTCTTTGAATTAATTTTCAACAATAGTCATAGAATTCTTTAAGAACTTTCAGAACACTTCAACAAAGTGAAATTTCCTACGTTAAGAAAATCTTTGTTTCTACAAAGTAAATTCCATTTTGTAATGTTAACACAAAAGAATGGCTATTGTGGTTGCAAGAAAATAGATTCAGAGTGTCTTGCTTGGGGCATGCATTTAAAAATGTCAGAATACTGATAGAAAGATCACTTTGAATGAAATATCACATAATCTTCATTACAGTACACCAAACGCAGCTCTGTGTCCAAGGAAAACCAGTCAATGATGTGTCCTTATAGAAAACCAGCTTATGATCCCTTCCCAAATCAAGATACCCCTCCCCTACATTGTGACTCTAAATCTGCAGATTTGTTAGCTGAGCATAAATTCCTATTGACCTTAACTAGAATAACTTGTCCACCTCCAAATCTGTTTAGAAATGTGACCCCCTGGGTCCTTAAAATACTGAGTCTTTCAGTTAACTGAGATAGCCTAATGCAAACTCTGTGTTTCAAGGGCAGTGGATACAATTGTAAACATCTCTAAGAAATTCAATCATAAGTCACTGAATAGATTACATTTCTTTTACTAAGCAGATTTTTTTGTTGTTATGCTTTAAATTATTATAATGTTGAAAACGATTTATTAGCCAATTAATCTAGTTATGGCTTAATGAAAATGACAGTTATCTTCTCATAAGCTCTAACTGAATTATCTACATTTTGGCATGGTATAGCAAAAGATTCCAGTGTCCAGAAAGAACAATAAGCAAACAAATGATTTGGAATCTGACTGACAGATCTGCTGTGAAACTCAATAGTTAATGAGCTTCTGTAACAAACTATGCCTTAATTATGATGCCAGTTTAATTAATTCTACTAATAATTTATTGATTTGTTAAATTCACTTTCTTGACAGGGTATTAGCTAATCAGTTTAAATCGGTGGCATACAAGTGAACAAAAAACTTTACTTTTTTATAGTTATGACTTATGTATATATGGTATCTATTCCTTTCCCTGTTTCTCATTTAGGTGGGATTTTATACATTTAAATAAATCAGGCTTGACTGTTCTATTTGCTTCCTTTAGGCAACAGTTTCACTCTAACTTTCTATTTGTAAAAAATAGTCTGGATCTATAGAAAGAAGACCTTAGATGTCTCTATAACTTATATAAAAATATAGCATTGAAAGGACCTGAGAGTCTTCTCCAAGGAGAAAAGCAAGGAAAAGCCAGGAAAAAGGGAATTATTATTTTAAATGAGCTCAGGATGACAAGATTTGGCATTTTGTGTTTATGGTTTTCACTTCTACTAGGCTTTATAATCCTAGTCAACTTGATAGACTATAAAAGCTGGTCCAGATTCAGAATGGGCAAGAATTAAAACTCAGAATCTTTTAAAGGTAGTTTACTTCTATCTGTTAACTAATCAGCAACAACATCACCAAAACAGAGCACAGAATCCACCTAGGAAGAAGGGTATAAGCTTATTTCCTTTTGTTCCTCAGAGATATGTGTTGGAAGTCTCAGTAGCCCAAGAAGAAATAAGAATTTGATTGATCAAAGGCCTCCACTGCCCTTTATATCTTTGAGGACGGCATGACTATGTTATGAATATCACACTCAAAGTTCCAAGGACAAGACCTATCCCATTCTTATTTACAGTGACTCTTGTAGTGCTCCAGGGACATCTAAAACCTTCAGTTTTAGAGCTAATACAGGCATCAAAAACCTTTGACCAGTGAATCATCCTAACAGTGTGGGAAGATATACAAATGTATGAAAACATTGATTCAAAATGCTTTTATGATAAAGCTAGGGGGAAATCCACAAGATTAAGAGCTGCTATTCTCTGACTCCTGTGCCTTTGGAAAACAGTTCCATCCAGAACATCTTGCATTTAGAACTATGTCCTGGAATGACCAGCTCAGTTGAATCTTAAAGGATTAAACAGATCTGCTATCAGAACTGTGGCAGACTGGGAGGGGACTGAGAAGTGGGCACAGCAGGCTTCTAATAAAGAGTCCCTCCTTCAGCCCCTGCGTGTGAAATGTGCATCATCATGACACAGCAGAGAAGAAATGTTGGTCTTCGCAGACACCCTTGATGAAGGATTGTGTGGCCATTTCAGAAAGCGTGAATGCAAAACCAAGTCAGCAAGCTGAATCTCTTCAAAACAAAGCTCTGAAACACACTCAGAGCAGAAAATTTCAGTGCAGGTGAAGGAGGTAAGAATGGTGCAGATCACAAAAGAGCTGCAGAATCTAGAAGAGATAATTTTCTTTAATCAGTTGAATCTATATAGTGAAATTCGAACCAACTTCAAAATGTCATCATTTTACAATCAAAATGCTTCGTGTTCTATAAGTGTGTGATCCAAAGTGTAATACCTTTATACTCTCCAAACTTTCTTGAGTTGTAGCTCCCTCAGCACATGAATCTGTACATGTCAGAGCTCATCTGAGAATTAGCCTTGAGATGCTGGAGCTCAGAGTCCACCTCACCATGCAATGATGTCTGAAACCTATAAAGATTTTAAAAAAAGAAGAAAAAAACAAAATCTAAACATTGTTCAAAGTATTGTTTAATAATCTATTCCACTCAGCCAATCCTGATTAATACTTTCATGTGCTTGTTTTATCCTGTCTTCTTGTCTCTGAATTCCTGCTGCTTTGCTAACAATTTCAAAATGTTCACTGGGCCAGTCTGGATTTGACATTCACATTCTCCCTGGGATTGGAATTCAGATCTCTTTTATGGACATGGCTTTCACTTCCTATATCTAGCATTATGCATTTTCTGGTTGGAGATTCCCTGTTCTAGGTATAGGTCTTCAAAAATAACATTCTCAGCAGGACTTCTTCTGGGCCATCTGGTAGAAAATTATAGGTAAGAATCCACCAGAAATTATGTATAGCAATTATGGAGTTGGAATGTAGACTGAAGGTTCTTGTCTTCCAAATATAAGAATAGGTGATTTACAAAGAAGGAAATACAAATAACTCATAAACATATTAAAAAAGTGTTCAACTTCTGTGAAATCAAATAAAGTCACATAAAAGAATGAGTCACTGCCTATTTACAGATTAGCAATATTGAAAAGATTGATAACAATCCAATATTTAGTCAGACTGGAGGGAAACCGAAATCTCAAGTACACTGATAATTATATAAATTGGTAGAGAGTTCCTGAGAGTAGTTTAGAAATATACAGTAGGATTTTAAAACATAAATATAAAAATATACAAAGACCAACCAGATGAGAATGGGCAAAGTTTATTTAATCTGACTTCACTACAGCAAGGGTGTCAGAACCATCATTCACAGTTTGGCAGATGCTCAAAGGCAGGCAAAGGAGTGAAAAACTTGATAGTGAAAAAGAGGGAAGACTTCAGGTATGCCATGGCTGGAGGTTGTTGCCTGAGGAGGCTGTGAGTGGACTGACTAGAGGTAAGACATCTTGTAGGATTGGCTAAAGGTACATACTTAACTTTTTGTGGTTGGTTCTACATTGAAAATAGGGACACAATTAGAGAACCTATCAGTTATTAATCAAGTCATGGCTATTTGAGGCTAATTGCTACAGGGATTATTGTTTGTCTTCCTGGACCATTTGCTAGAGTGGTCTGACATACAAATATGAGGCTGGTTTCTGGGGTTGGTTATTCTAGATTATAAATATTTTTTCTTCCTGGGATGATTGCTGCAGATTGTGGTTTAGATTATATTTTATATGTGATCTGGCCATATATTTGCAACTTACAAATAAGTTTACCTCCTCTACTAGATTCTTTCATAAGAATCTAGTAGACGAGGTAATTGAACAGTGATTTTATTAAAGGCAGTGTTTGTTATTTCAGAAAACATGAAAAAGATGAATTTTATTTTTTTAATGTACTGTTATGCTAGATTGTTGCAAAAGACTGAAACAATGGTTCTTGGTTTGTATAGATACAGACAGAATTTTCTATAGTGCAGGCTCCTTTACAGAGAAAGACGGGACACAGGCTCTTTTGCCAGGAAGCAGCGTTTATTTGTGCTGGCACTGGCTCAGCTGATTTACATCCAAAGGCTGAGCCCCAAATGCAGTAGCACATTGCCTTATATTACATTTTTAGTCCCTTTGTCTCCCTCTTTGGCAACCTGCATTTTTGATTGGGTATTTTATAACTCAAGGTTGTAACCACCTTTCTGGTGGTTTAGGTAATGATCGTTTTACATGTGCACTATGATCTATGTCACATTCCTTTTCCTCTAGCACATTATTCCTTTCTATTCTGGGAAGGCCCTTATCTCCTTGTTTTAGAAGGGCCCCTGCCTCATTCTCCCCTTTGATGTTTGGGACCCTTTTAGGGCCAAAAAGCATCATCTTGGTTTATGGGCTGGGATTTTTATAACATTATTACATGTGCTGTCTTTTTTTTTTTTTGACCATGGTCTCAATGAGATTGGAGGTAGACCTTATGACTAAGGGGGCTAGACAGAGCAGAATTAGCCATATTTTAAAAATCATAAGTATAATGCCTATGAGGGTTTTAAATTTCCCAAAAGTTGAGAACCAGTCCCCAAACAATTTTCCAGGGTCCCAACTTTTTTAGGTCTACACTGGAACATGAAGAATTTTTTTTCAAATGGTTGCTGACTGTTTTTATGACCTTTTCTTTATCATCTACCTGTAAACAGCAGTTGTTTAGGTTAAGCTTTTTATAAACTCCTCCTTTAGAAGCAAGCAAGTAGTTTAAGGCTAAGTGATTTTGGTAAATAGCATTGTGCATTTTAGTTTGCTGCTTGGCTAGTATGTTAAGGGCCTTTGTATTTTTATTAGCTATAATTTTAATAGCCACCTGTAACTGAATTATGTGGTTTAGCATGTAAATGGAGGTCCTATAGCCCCAAGACCCATTTTTTGTTCAGGTAGCCAGGCCATAGAATTGGATAATTTGTTTAGTTGTCAATTTGTAAGACACACTGCTTTTCTTGGGTGTCCCGATTTTTGTATACTTGGACTTTTAAGTGTTCTACTTCTGGCAAGTGGGAGTTGGAAGAAGGAGGGTCAGATAGACCCTAACACCCAAGACCCCGACCCGGTTTGGGGGAAGTACAGCATTGTCCTCCTAGCATGACATATATTTTCCCTTTTTTTGTTAGCATTATGTCTAAGGCCATACGATATTTTTATGTCATTTTACTAGTAGCATATAATTGTTTAGCAATTTTTTAATAGTATCTCTGGTATGGTTAATAAATCTTTGTTGATTATAATACATATAATTGATTTAGTTTACATTTTTATTTATAGTTACCCATCAAAAGAGATATTTAAATCCTATAGCTGTTTGATTTTGAGCTTTGAATTTATTAGGAACTTCCCTCGGGACTCCTATAGCATTTAGATATATATTAGAGTCAAATGAGCCAGGTACTGGTGGTTTAGGTAATGATCATTTGACTCTTTTAGTAGTTTTTAGTGGGTTTTGAAATGCCAAAGTGAATGGAATAACCAATCAAGCAAAAGCACAGGTTTCCACCCATTTGGGTGGCAACAGGGCTCAGATTGTCCTACTGCCACAGAACCACCAAACATCCTCTAGAGGGATGTTCAGGTTTGAGTAGTTGTGCTCAGTTGACCCAGAGACATCAACGACATGGGTACAGATTTGTAGATGTCCCACAGAAGTGGTAAAACCATTCTCTTGCCTGAAGAGACAAGGGGAGTGATTTGTCTTACCTATGGAGAAGGAAGGATATACCTTTGGATTTGATGTCTGTACAGGTGGATCAGGCAGAGACTGTGGCAAGTCTTGTTTTCCCACATGTTCTTATCTTGATATAGAACCAACAGACAACCTTTTTTGGGGGATCTGTGTCCCAGTTAATAGGGAATGAGATGATCTGAGCTTGTGGCTTATCTGTGGCACAAGCATAACAATCACTTTTGTTAAAGTCTGTTACTATATATTTTATCTATTTAACCCAGGCATTTGTTTCCCCATATTCTGTTTTAACCTCTAAAATTTGTGTTAAGTCTGTTGCTTTTTATAATCATTACCTTGTCAGGATCATTATTGGGGTCAGTTTGGTTTAATTTCCAAAGCTGTAAAGGGTTTGGATTAAGGATTGGGGTAGTATTGATGGACAGTGAAGATACTGGAGGCATTGTAATTAATCTTATTTAAAATTTACCTAGAGGGTCCTGTTTAGATATGGTTGTTTTTAACCTGTATTTCTGAGGTATTACAGGATCTCTGCCTATGAGTTGAGGTTGGGCTATTGTTAATAACAACGGGTTACACTGTAAATGTTGACAACTAGGAGGAGTAGCTCCTCTTGTAAGTTGAATTTTATTTTTGAGTTTTTTCTCTCTTTTTTTTACTGGAGCCGTCTATTTTTTAAATTGACTAGTTTAAAAGACACCAGACCAGTCCTGGCAAGAGTTATTTGGGGGCGAATAAAGTTAAGACATTTTTAACATAAGGGCCAGTCCCCCCATATTTTGTTTTGACACATTTTAGACCTTTTTCAGTACTGGTATTAGGACAAAGGTGTTTGCCAACCACAGATACTTTTTTTTGGTGGTGAAGACTTTTGTATGACAAGACAGAACAGGCATTAAATTTAATAGTTATTGGGGAGTTGGTTTTAGTGATATTAATAATAAACCATCCTTTGTTTTTGTTTATTACTATGGTTGGAATTAGTAATACCTTTAAGGTAAGCAAAGGTTTCATGGTTGTTTAGGATTGAAAAGACTCTTGTAAATACATTTAAGGATAAAAGTAATAAATGTACATATGATAAGAAATGTAGTTGGTAGTGTTATGAGAAAAGGTACAGAGGAATACTTCAGGGTTTTTTTTTTTATTTTTAGTTTTAGTGGTTTAGTTTGAGAAATTGCCCATTTAATGGAAATGTTCTCTGGTACCATAACTTTTTTTGGTGATTTTTTGATGTGGGTATGATGTATCCACCCTTTTTTAGCAGTTCATATGGCCATCTCAGTTTTCAGAAACACTTGATAGGGTTCTTCCCAGCTTGGTTGGAACTAAGTTTCCTTTTAGGACTTGTTAGCATCTATTCTTTGGGTTGCAGCTGGTGAACTGTAAACTCAAGAGGAGGGGTTTGAGCAAGGAGCCCTTTTAATCTAAGAGAGGATAAGGTAGAGGAAATAGTCAAAACATATTCTTTTAAAAAAGTTTTTTTTTTAAAGAAGGGAGGGATAGGACAGGAGTGGTAATTAAGGCTTGTGACTACATACTTCTTGTGACTTTAGCACTATGAAACACAACAAAATATTGAGACACCGTGGACTCAATGAGC
>CAUYQG010292710.1:0-31600 GCA_963574415.1 Tarsius wallacei
GAAGCAAAGCCCAAGTAGATCAAATAGCACAAGAAGACACTACAAGTTTTTTCATAAACTTTTATTATTGCTTAATGGGTTTGGGTTATCATTTAATGGTTACTGAGAACCCACAATGTGCTAAATTTAAACTGAGGGGGAGTGAATGATCTTAACAATGGACACCTGAAGGTGTTTTACAGTTTATATCAGTGGTTCTCAAAGTGTGGCCCCTGGACCTACAGCATCAGCATCACCTGAGAATGTATTAGAAGTGCAAATTCTCAGGCCCTACCCCAGAAACTCTAGGGATGAGGCCTAGTAATCTGAATTTTGACCTATAAAACATGGGATGGCTTATTACAGACATTTCCTTTTCACAAAGAGAAGTATCTGTTTAATGGATCTTTAAGACTCTGTCACTGTTCTCTGTCCTCATTTTATTTTCCAGTCATTAACTTTAAAATAAAACCAAATCTTTTTCCCTTCATAAAGTGGAGGACAGAGAAGCCCAGTAAGGAAGAGTTCATCCTTGTTCCACACACTCTGGGAGATTCTGAATTACCAGGCATCTTCATGTAACTGCTAAAGACATTCCCTGACATGAGGATGATTGTCTGGATTTATTCATTTAGCAAATATTCTTCAAACCCCTACTAAATGGCACTATTTCAGGTGCTGGGGAAACAGTGTTGAACAAGACCAACAGGTTCCCTTCCTCGGGAGGCTATATCTTTGAGTGGGGTCAGATAACAAACCTATAAACAAATCAATACATACGATCATTTCAGATGGTGCCAAGTTCCATTAAGGTGGTAAGGCAGGGTGCAGGGGCTCTTAACCACTCGATGCTAGTCTCAAAGGGGCTTCTGGAAATCAATTTATTGTTTTAAATAAGTTGTTAGTTACATGTCTACAGAGTGTGTCCTAGGGCTGTTATAAGAAATTTACCTGGCAACTTTAAGTAGAAACTTTACAAATTACGCCCATAGGTCCTTTTTAAAATTTTATATAGCTACTATGTTGAGGCTGCAGACCCACTTCCACACCACAGGGGACATGTGGGTAGTATTTGATCTTCCATTTTTTTCATTGCTGCTAGGTTTTAGAGAATGGGTATGAATTTTTATAATCTGACACATCTGGCTATAAACATTTCACTATTCACGCTTTCCCCCCAAATAATCAAGAAGCATTAACTCTCATTGTTTAATAAGAGCTGCATTTAGTACGTTACTACTCTAACCTACTGATCTAAGTGAGGATGACATTTTTTGGCCTTCTTTCACAGCTATTGTGGAAATTACTTTGCTTCCTTAATTGCCTCCATTTGACCCTGTAACATCATGTGACACTACACAAGGACCTCATGAGGATGTATAGGAAAGGTCATAGACTGATGGTCCACAGACGACTTTAGGTATATTTAAAGATTAAATTGGTTTCTAGCACTTAAATATTTAGATTTACATAGAACTTCAGATTCCTGGATTTCCCGAGAAATCAGCAGATTGGCAACACTGGGTTCATATTCTACAGGGGCTGAGGACAGCAGTTTGCTTTGGATGGAATATATGCTTTCAAGTGCCACACAGTCTCCCAACATGTCCCACCCCTTTTATTATTAATTATCTAACTGGTCCCTGCAGACGTGGGAGTTTTCAACCCCCCAGAACAGAGAGATTTCAGAAAAGAATCATTTCCCTGCTTAACATCTAAAATGCATACCTTCAAAATGGATGCATTCAGAATTTAGGAACTGAGAGCATGGAGCAGACTCAGCCTTCGGATTACTCCTGCAGTTCATCTTGGAGTCTCTAGGGGGCAGCTGAGAATTCTGAGCCAGGACATCAAAATGCAGACACACTGAGCAATCCCAGGCAGATATGAGGGGGGGAAAAGGTGTAGAAGGCAAGAGACACTACTTGTCTGAAGCGTTTTCTATGTGTCAGACAATGAAATACAGAAATCGCAGCTTTTAATGCCTTAAAGTGCCAAGCGTATAAAGAATGTGAATTTTTCTTTTTTCCTGGCAGAGTAACAAATAATCCTAATTGGAGGAATACCTGCAAAAAAAAAAACAACAAAAAAAAAACAAAAAAGGCAGAATTCAGCAGAGGAAAAACTCAGCTAGAGGGTAGGAGGATGAAGGAAAGGTGTTGGGTAAATGAAAGGAAAGGGATGAGAAAAACACTGAAATTAGAAATGAAAGCAGGGGCAAAAGGTTGCATCCTAAATGTAAGAACAGAAAGCTGACAGTGAGTGATAGGAGAGTGGCATAGTCTAAGTGCAGAGAGAGAACAAGATGATTTCCAGCCATGTTATTCTGACTAAACTAAGGAGAGTGAGAAAGAGCAAGAGTGAGAGAGAGAGAAAGGAAGATGAGTCAAGAAAAGAGGAGGTTGAAATGGTCAAGGCAGAAGAGCCACACTCAGAGGAGACTTTGAACATTCAGAATAGGAGGGAAGGAACAATGACAGTAATTACACATGTTTCTTTACATTTGTGCAAGTGCTAAATAAGGATGTAAGAGGAGTGTATGGTTTCTTTCTGCCCTGGGCACATGGCATTTTTGTTCTCCAGCCCCAGTGCAGAAGTTAGAAACATTCAATCTCAGGATGGAACTTTCTAATACTCAAAGAATGACAATGGCTACGTGTCATTTTTCAATTTCGTAGAGCTCAGATAAACCTCTTCTTCTTTGGTTCTCATTGGCATTTCTGCTTTCTGCATGAAAGCAGAATCTCAAAGTTCTTGAAAAGGAAGCATTACTTTTGCTGCCCGTATCCAGAATTATCATTTCTTTTATCAATCAGTTAACTTCAGCTCAATTCAACAAACGGGTACTGAAGGGCTTCTCTATGAAAGGACTCTGTGCTGAGTGCTAAGAGGAAAATAAAGGTAAATAAGACACCCTCCTCTCAAATCAATGTACCCCCTTAATAGAGGGGATAAGAAAGCACACAGGTGTGATGCAGGAAAGAATAGGATGTGGTAGGCAGCCACTAAGTGACCCCCAAAGATTGGCACCTCCTAGTATCCATACCTGTGCTTGGTCTTTTCCCTGAGTATGGGCTGAAGTTAGAAACTCCATTATTAGAAATGGAATAGGGCAGAAGTGATGAAATGTCACTTTTGAGATGATTATATAAAAGGACTGGCTGCTGTATGGGGGCCTTCCCTCCTTCTCTCAGGTCCCTTCCTCTGAAGAAAGCCAGTCACCTTCTTGTAACCTTGCTCAAGTAGCAGGGAGCTGATGTCTCTGACCAACAACCAACGAGGACCTGAGACCTGCCCACTGTCATGCAGCCTTGTGTAAAAAAAGAAAAACCTGAGCTAGAGGGCTCAATGAAGATATCTACATTCCTGACCTGCATAACCTGTGGAATAATAAATATTGGTGCTTTATGCCTCTACATTTTATGGTAACTATTTACACAGCAGTAGATAACTAACAAATGATAAGACAAGAAGGCCTATAAAAGGAAATTACATGTCTGGTCAAGGGAATCAGGAAGTGTTTTGAGAAAAACATGACTTTACTGATGGGTCTTAAGTAGTAGGGAGGGTTTTAGAAGTGGAATTGAGAATATTTCACCCAGAAGAAATGATAGGTGAAGTGTAATGTTCTTTCGTAGAATAACTGGTTTTTTAATTTGGATGATAGGAACAAAGAGACATCTTTAAGGAGATTGGGTTTAAAGGCCCTTAGAAGCAAAAGTCACAGGACACCATAAAGTGTTTGTGAGAGAAAGTGACATGATTGTGACTTCTCTTCAGAAAGTTCATCTGGTAGCTGTAAGGGGCTATAAGGACTACTGCAGCCATCAAAGGATGAACATGGACAAACATGGAGCAGAGGTGTTTGCGAGGACTGTAGAGGTAGAACAAACCTATAAGCTATTGGGGGAGAGGAGCCAAAGACCACTGAAGAATTGAGCTTCAGGAAGTGGGATGTTTATAGGACATGAGGAACAAAAGTAGGTGGGGCAAGGAATTTTATGGGTTCAGTTTCAGGCTTCTTGATTTTGAGTGATTGTTCAAACAGGAGGCAAGTTGACATGTCAATCTATGGTTCTGGTAGGAAGAGACCACTAAAAGCATAGACTGAGGGGCGTTCTCCATGGAGGTGATACTTGAAGACCAAGGAGAAGAAGAGCTTTTGAACAGAACAGAAGAAGAGGGAGGAGGACCAAGAACGTGGGCTACAGAATAGCCCCTCTGGGAGGGTTCAGGGTAGGAGAAGGGAGTGAAATCTGTAGAGAAAAGGGAGAAGTAGTCACCCAAGAGGTGAGGCAAGCCAAGAGGGCAAGATGGCAAGGTCAGGGCAGGAGACTTTAAGGAGGCAAGGAAGGGATGCCTCCTGACTTCCCAGCGGGTTGTCTTTATGCATTATCTGGACAAAATGCCTCACCCGTCTCCGCCCCTCTAAACCAGATCATGCCAGGCAATCACAGAGTAACGTGGCCCTGTTCTTTGACTCCCTGGTTGAAACTCAGACGTGGAGTGTTTTCCTTGACAATTTAAGGAGTAGGTGGACACGGATATGTTTCCACCCAAATATAAGTTCTTATTGTGATGGACCGCTGTTCTTCAAATTTATGTTTTTATTATCCAAGTGAATTATTGATCACTTAGAAGATGCTGTTTAAATGTAAGATACTAAAGGAGGAACATCCCTTAAACTGTGGATTTAAATGTATTTCATATAATTATGGGGAGTTCTTTTTCAGAACGCAAAGAAGTCTGTTCCATTTTGAGTAATAAACCTCTCTTTTATGTAATAATATTTGTTTTTTGTGTCCAATGCCAAAAGTATAGTAATCATTTATTAAGGGAAAGTTAATAAAATAGAAAAAAGCATGAAGGAGAAAATAAACTTTATCCCGGATTCTACCACCCGGAGATAATTTCTGTTTACATTTTTATTTTTATTATTTCATTCCTTGAACTTTTATGCTCTTATATATTATAAATGTGTTTCATAAAAACACATGGGTATCTTTGATAAAATTGGGATGGTATTAAACATCCTATTTTGTAATCTGCATTTTCCTTTAACAATATGTTGTAAGTGGTGTGTCATAAATATACATACCATTCAATTATCCAAACATTCATCTAGTATTAAAAATATATGAAATATCTATGCATTATTTTATGTATCTACGATCTATTTATACTCATGTATTACATGATTTTTTTAAATCCTTACCCCTCTACATTTCCCTCCTGCCCCATCCCCATCCCCCAACAAGGGGCAAATCTTGGTCATAGTTTGTTGGTCTGAATGTGTTGATAGTAGAAAGGTTTGACACGTATCGGCTTTTGCCCTCTGCATCACTCACTGTCCAGTGAACCGCTGGGGGAGAACATGCCAACAACAGGTGTCAGAGAATGCCAGGACACCTGCCTGTGTTGGCTCATCTCCTATCGCTAACATGAACTGTGCTCCTTCTCTAAGCAAGCATAGCCCTCCTGGGATTGACATTGTAGCTGCAAATCTGTCTCCTGGTGCTTTCTCCTAAATGCCTTTTTAAACATGCTTAATAATAAATGAGCACCTGGGCCCTTCTTCACAAAGGGGCGCTCAAGCAGTTTTTAGAACACGAAAAAGCTATTTGGCCCTTAAGAGCTGATTCCTGGAATATCCCCAATTCCCCAGGACACCATTTAGTAACCACCAGCTCCCAGACAGTGAGTGGTTTTCCTGGTGGGTTTTGTTGCTCTATTTCCTCTTCATTTTACTTTTTCAATTCTGTACTCAAAGTTCCCAGTCCTCCTCCCTGCCTTCCTTCTCTACTGTGACTCTTCTCCTTGATGCCTGACCCAAGCAGAATGTCTATATTGATTTGGTGTGATTGATCCATTTTCTGAATCCTAGTGTCCCAGACATAGGTGAGTCCCTTCTCCTCAGCTTATCATATCTTGGTTCTGCAATCAATCTACTGAGTAACCTTGGAAAAGTCACAAAACGTCCCCAGACTTCAGTTTTCATATCTGTACAATAGGAAGGTTGGATTAAACCCTTAAGGTTTCTACTGGTTCAAACAATCTGTGACTTTAAGTACAAATTTGGATTTTCCACGGTGTTCTGATAATAGCATATTTTTAGTGACATCTATTTATTAATTAATTAGTTATAAGAATTGCTTATTTTTAGAACTTTGTTTCTTAGATAGGTCAGCTCCATCATTTGGTTCCATGGACTTTGTTAATGGCCACCTTCTGGGAGGGATGCTTGGGAGGGAGGTTGCATTGTTCTACTGTCCTGTTTCTTCTGCCTTTTTAGCAATTCAGAGTAATGACAATCTAGATCAGCCTTCTTTAGAACCTAGTTACTGAGCAATCAGAGAAAGACTTTTAACTCTCTTTGCTTTGTGCAGTTGGACTATTTTTGTCTCCTTCCAGAAAGAGACATCAGTCATCGGAGTCAGGCAGTACCTCTTGCATGTCGGTGTGTCATGGGATACCACCAGCATTATCTACCCCACTGAGAAATCAGCCCCTTTTTTGTTTGTTTTATTCTATAGTTTTGGATATTGTTTTGCAAATGACCATATGTCTTCTTTTTTGTTAACCCCTTCTTCAAAATTAGAAACTATTTATAGGATGTGGTGGAACTTTTTTTCCCCTTTTCATCTTAATTCTTACTGTATTCCTTAACTGAATCATGTGTTCATGTTCTGGTTGACCATTCACTCTACAAATTTATAATGTGTTCCTACAATGTGCTGGATTCTGTTCTCCAAGAGAGGAATGTGAAGAAGATGAATGGAGAAAATTGAGGAATGGCAAGAGAGCAGGGGAGGAAAAGGTTGAAGGAGGGCACGACAGGAGAAGCTAGAAGGGAGTGGAGTTGAGATTTTCTCAAAAGAGGTGAGAAACAGTGCAGATTCATTCTAGGGAAGAAGGCAGAAGAAATGACAGAAAAGAAAGATTTAGGGAGTCAACACCTTAGCTGTGCCAGTTCTTCTGCTAAAGATGATTCTCTAAAGCCACAGGAGCCCTGATTGACAGATAACAAAGTGTTAGTAATAGCTAACACTGTAACATGTCTACAATATGTCAGTATTTATAGGTCAGCCACTGTTCTAAGCAGATCACATATATTAACTCATAATAATCCTAACAACATCCCAGTGGAGTCAGTATTTAAGATGACAAAAACAAACACAGGCCAAACACACGAGGCCCAGAGAGAATTCAAGACTTTCAGAAAAACACTGCTAGTAGATAGAGGAGCTAGGGATTAGACCATGCAGTTGGATTCCAGAGACCATACTGACCTCCACATACTCCTGAATGTAATACAGAGAAAGGTTTGGTCCCATTCACAGACTGTTGGAGATGTAGTGTGGGTTAATTCACAATGGCTTCCAGGTGTCCCCATGCCTGCTTCTCTTCTCAGTCAAATCTTGCTGGTCTGAAATTCAAGCCTGCTGTTCGATGTTTGCCGAATGTGGCCAGCATTTTTGCTTTAGCCTCTGGCAGGCTTGAGTGTCATCGTGACTGGTTGAGCTGGGTGGCTCTATTTTGGGCTGAGGCAGGCTAGGAGAATGAGCCTGAGAAAAGACTTAGCTTTTGACCCACTGGTTTGCTTGCACATAGGAAAATGTATAAGAATTATGTGGCTTTTGAATATTTTTGAGTAATCTTGTGCCTAGTGGTTTTTCTTGGTTGAATGGCGATTCCTTTAAAGTGATACATAATTACTATCCAACTAAATTCTATCCTTTCTAGATTTCTCAAAAATATAGCCCAACTCAATATGCAAAATCAACCGGCCCAACTCATGTAATTACTAATTTATTTAGTGTAGTCATAGGAAGAAGGTTGTCGAAGACTGACATTTTTCAATCCCATTTCTTCAGTCAAAATATTGTGTCTTGTTATCTTGGGTGCCTATCCTTTTTGTCAGTCGTAAGTCTCTGTTTCTCCCACTTGTAAAACCTTCAAGGAAGCAGCCAGAACCTGGGGCAGAACGTCATTCTCAACCTGAAAACCTGTTCTGAAACCTTGGATGTGGCTTTGCAGAACTAGAAGATTTTTAGCTTTTCTTCATTGTAACTGACATTTTAACAGGTGAATAGGGACACCAGGACCTTAGTTCTCTGAACAACACCAGCCCAGAAGAGCAAAACACACCATGAGCCTGAGAAATGGCAGAACTGGACTCCAGAGCTTTTAGCAATTTCAGTTTACAAAAGAGAACAGAGTCAGTACTTTTATATATAAGAACTGAGTGAAAGTAAACTGTTGGAAACAAAACCAGTTGACTCACTGGCAGCCAGCAGTTTGGAGGAGCCAGTGATAAGAAAATTCCATATATCTGTACATTGGCATTACCTCGTGAGGCTATTAGGCAGAGACCGTGAGATCTAAAGAGTCCGCAACGAATTTCTTAAAAGATGTGTGTCATGTCAATGTTCTCACTTTGGTCTTGCATATACAAACATGCAAGGGGATTAAGTTAGCCATTGTTGGGATCTTTCAGTCTTACGTTTCCTGCTTACTTCTCAACTTTTACACACTTTCAAATATTTTCCTAGAGCTTCTTTGCAAAGATCCCAGGGAAGCTTTTCTTTCTCTTGCCACCTCTTCCTTTTTCTTTCTCTCTGGCCCTGCAGTGAGCTTCTCATTACATCTCTTATCATGATAATTCCAGAAATAACATCTACCTTTTCTGTCGTGCCTTTTATCTGAGGATTCCCATAGAGCCACTCTAGCAGTGAGGGCTATTTAGCAGCCCACCTCTGGCACAGCATTCCTCTGCTTTTGGGTCACAGACGGAATATACTGGAAGCATAGGTACAGCCTTTTTGTTTTTTGAGAGTCAGAAGGGAGTGCAGAAAGGAGGTAACAGAGTTGCATAACCCTTTTTTGTGATTTTTGACAAAAAGCAGATACTTGATTTTGTGTCTGCCTCAACAAATAGAAAACCTAGTATAATAGAATTGTAGGCCTGACCTGAAGAAAAGGGGGAAGATGGGCAATTAATGTTACCCATTAATGGTTATCAACAAGACTTGCCTACTGAAAATGGGTGGGGACATAGTTATTTTAAATGGTTCATACAAAGTCACAGTGTTATATGAGTTCCCACCATGTATACTTGATGGGTGGAATGGAAGTTGTCTTTGAATTAACTTTGGGTTGGTATTTCCATTATAATTGCCCTTCCTAATGCCTTCTGTGAGTTCCTGTAAATTGACTTGTTAACATGCTGACACTGGGGACCCCTCTCTCCTTATTGTAATTCCCTTTTCTTTTGTTTAAGTATCTCTTTCCTCTGCTTTACCTTCCATCTTTACTCCCACCCTGCTGCCTACCCTTATTTATTGGTGTACTCCATGATATCATTCTTGATCCTCTGGTCTTGTCATAGATTCATCTACATAGTCTTTATGAAAAAAGTATGCCTCAAAGTGATGACTTTGAAATCTGTATACCCAGATTTTTCTCCTGAGCTCTGAACCTAGATGCTCAACCATCTTCTCTTGGAGACTCCAAGTCCACCAAACTCAGAATTAAACTCACCTCTCCATTAACTCCCCTCTCCTTCCAGCATACTTCTCCTCTTATATTAATGTAAGCACCACAATCTACCATTGTTCAAGGCAGAGACCTGAGAATCACTAGATTTCTTTTTCTCATCTATTTGTCTCTCATAGCTACCTCCTTCTCTCTATTTCCTCTCTTATTGCCTTTGTCATTTATTGCATGAATTACTGCAATTTCCTCCTTTTCCTGACTCTGATCTAGCCCTGTTCTAATCTATCCTTCTCACAGTGTCAGATGGATTCTCCTAAAACATAAAATTATTCATGTCAGTTCCCTGACTAAGACTCTGCAATAGCGCTCTGGTGACCTCAAGATAAAAACTCAAAGCCACGCTAAGGAGCTTCGAGTTTCATTTTCTAGTTCCAGACTCCAACCTGCCTCTTCTCATATTTTATCATTTCTCAATGTGTACCCAAAGTTCTACCCATATGAAATTGATTACAGTTCTCTGAATCCACCCTACCGTTTTTTGACAAAGTTTACACTAAGGTTATCTTTTTTCTCCCTCTCCTCTTATTTACGTTTCTCCCTCAGAAGCAATTAGACTTCTTTCTCCTCACTCTATTGGGGGAAGACATTGGAGGCCTCCTGTCCGCACGCAATTGATGACTAAATTTATTGATCGCATGCCTGGTTGCACTTACATGTTTTTTTTTTTTTTCTCTTTTTTTTTTTCTCTTTCCTTCTCCTATCTTTTCCACCTGGTTAACTCTTAATGACTCTTCAAGGCTCAGTTCACGTGTTGCCTTCTCTGGCTAACTTTTTCTGACCTCTTTGCAGACTCCATTCTAAACAGATCGTGTGTGTTCCTGAACTAACTGACACATGCTTTGTCCATACATTTGTTATACTGTATTGTACTTGCTCATTTTTGCTTGTCTCTTTTCTCCAGACTGTGACTTCCTGAAGAGCACGCACTGCGACTTTAGTCACTAGACCCCGTTGTATAACGCAGACTGGAACGTAGTAAATGCTAATGAACATTAATGAATGAATAGAGGACACCCTGAATTTTCTCAATTAATTCTCACAACATTCTGCTGGGTAAATATCATCCAGTTTTATAGGTGAGGAAACCGAGATTTGGAGATGTTAACTTGCTCTGGATCACACAAATATCAAGTCATGAAGTAATGTGGGTCTGTTCAGACCTCATGGAGTTTTTGCATGGACCACTGGACTAGTTTCTATCTACTGACATGCCAAAACAACTTCTGATGGAGGCTAGTTTCTGGCTTGGTTATGAGAGGAATAAAGAAGAGTTCATATGAGGGAGCTTAGTGCCAGAGTTAGGCTGAATGGGAAGCTCAACAATGGATTCTGAAGTCCAGTAAAATGGATCAACTTTATGTTGTCCTCTAGTTCAGTCCCAGAATTTCTATGAATGCCTTTAAAATAAACACCAGTCAGCTAATACTCACTGAACCACCATTTTATGCTTTGTTCCTTGGGGAAATACAAAGCTAGAATTGCCAATTTTTGACAAACTTCACACAGATATCTTCTCCCCTTTACCCCTCTTACTACTCCTTTCTAGGTTCCTCTCTTCACTGGGTTGGTGGAAGGTGTTGGAGGCCCCCCATCCATACATGGTTGGTGACTAATTTTATTGATAACATTCCTGGTTTTAGTGGAGAACAGAACCACTGTCAAACACCATTTCCAAGCCGACATTGCCCTTTCTCCTGGAATTAGGAAGGCGTGTCTTGTCATCCTTCTCCTTTTCTACCACAAACCTAGTACTCTGGCACTAAAGTTTAATAACAAAAAAGACTTAAAAAATCTCTGCCATCATGGAGTATCCATTCTAGCAGGGAATACAGAAAACATCGAGACTAAGTAAATTATTCAGTATGTTAGATAGAGATAAGTGCTAATGAGCTAAAATAAAGAAGAGGATCTGAAATGCTGCAGTATGGTGTTGAAATCTCATAAGGTGGCCAAGGCAGACCTCATTGAGTAAGTGGATTAGAAGTTAGTGAACTGAATGAATTGGAACTCCCCACCACCACCACCATTTGCCAGTTGCTTATGGGATATCATTTCCTGTTCAGAACTCCAGAGGAAAGAAAGAGTGACTGATAGACCCACACCTCTGTCTCTAAAGATTCCATGGGAAAGGTAAATCCACAAGCATGTAAAGGGAATTCTCTATCATCTTAGTGAGAATGTGTACATTATGGTCTGTTAAATTTTTTTAAGTTTTCTTTTTTTTTTTACTTTTTTATTTTAAAGATGTGGGGTACAATTCAGGGTTAAGTATACAAATGTTCATGATGCAGGTACCCTTGTTGATGAGGTGTGCCCCCTGGCAGAATCCCACTACTGCCAATCCCGCCCTCCACCAAGGCAATTTCTGACAATTATTTTCTTATGGTATTACAATAATTGTTCAAGATCCACTTATGAGTGAGAACATGTGATACTCAGTTCTTTGTTTCTGTGATAGATCACTCAGTATTATAGATTCTAAGTCCATCCAGGTTACTGTGAGGTTCATAATTTTGTCCTTCTTTATGGCTACGTAATATTCCATCGTGTATATGTACCACATTTTATTTTAGGTGAGTGAGAAAGAGTCCCTACTATGGGATTAGGGAAGACTTTTTATGATATGATTGGTATCCTGAAGGAAACAAAGATTTGATGTTGACAGAGGTAGAGAAAATGGACTGACTGCTGACAAGATAATGCTGTGAGATAAGGAGGGAAGCACATGACTGGGCATAATGGGAAGGGACATAGAATAGTTTAACAGGAGGGAAGCTCCCACATGGAGGAGTGGAAGGAGTGAGAGCCCGTGGTTGGCATAGGGTTATCAAGAGATGAAGCATATAAACTGGCTAGACTCTGGGGGGCCCTGACTGTCAAGCCAAAGTGATTTCTTTCCATTTCTACTTTGCTCATAAGGAGAACCCTTTCAGGAACAATCAGTTGAAGGAAACTGAAATAGTACAGAGCATCTATCACAAAGCATGGCACATAGTAGGTACTCAGTGAACACCATTAAAGGTCCCATTGAAGTGAATTACTGATTCTCTAGAAGGTACATAGTAATGCATATGATTTTTGAATGAATAATGTAGGTCATTTCTACATAAAAAGTGTTAAACTGTTAGAGCTAAAAGGATACTTAGAATTTGTATATTCAGCCACTTGTTTTACAAACGATAAAACCAGAGGGCCAGAGGTTTGAATAAGAAGTGCAAAGTCATGCTGCTTACTTATGGAGAAGATAGGGTTTCTCTTCCAGATTATTTCCCCAAAAGCCTCTTCTGGGGACTCTCTTCCCCAAACAGATAGACTAGTGCCCACTGGTATGCTATCTTGCTGTAAATTTTCTCAAATTGGTATTTCATGGAACCCCAGCCTCGTGATAGCCTGTGAAAAGCTAGTTCCTGTCAAATCAACTTGAGAAATAATGTCTACTATATCATCATCTTGAAGAGTTAAAAGGCATATTAGAAAAGTGTCGGTTTAAAATCCTATAAGCTGGGTGCAGTACTGTAATCTCAGCATTTCGGGAGGGGGAAGTCTAGAGGATTGCCTGAACCCAGGGGTTCGAGATGAGCCTGGGCAACTTGGTGAGACCTCGTCTCTACAATAAATCAAAAAATTAGCTGGGCATGGTGGCACACACCTGTAATTCCAGCTACTTGGAAGGTCGAGGTGGAAGGATTGCCAGAGCCCAGCAGTACGAGGCTATGATGGCCGTGAGCATGACATTGCACTCCAGCCTGGGCGAGAGAGTGAGACTCCAACTCAAAGAATAAAGTAAAATAAAACAAATAAAATTTTAGAGTAAGAAAGTTGTCTAATTTTGCTGTAGCATTACTCAACATATTTTAACATGATATATCCATATCTATATCTATCTGTCTTTCTTTGTGTGTGTATGTGTATATATAAATATAAATATATATACATATATATATATACACACACACACACACACTAAGCACCTAAAATCTTGTGGAACTTGTATGAGCAAGCAGATCTGAAGACCACTTTAACTCTTGTTAAAAAGAAAGAGGAAGGCAGATAAGTCAGAGAAATTTCAGAGGAAAACCAAAAACAATCAAGGAAAATAAGACAATTGAGGAAAAGCCAGGCTTCCTTCTTCTATCATCTCTTCCTGCCTTCCCACCTTTGTTCTTTCCTTCAAAAAATTAATTTGTGTATCCACTAGATGCAAATCCTCATGCTAACCAGCTTCACATATGTTATCATGCTTATTCCTAACAACCCTGTAGCCAGGTCAGTAATTTCCCTCCAAATGAGGAAACCGAGCTCAGAGGTAGTAGGTAACTTGCCCAAGGTCACACACTTAAATTAGTAGCAGATCCCAGATTCAAACCAGCGTGTAATTAAAGTCAGTATTTTTCTCTATTGTGCTATTTTTTTTCCAGGCTATTTCTTCTTATCTCTCTTTCCTCTTCCCTCCCTTGTGATGTCAACCACACACAGCCGTATGTTAAAACCAATATCCTAATAAGTTAAAGAAGATATTGGATGAAGGAAGTGTGAAAATAAGGCACCTACTGTTCTTATGCCTCTTAGGTATTTAAACATGTAATTCAGTCTTCCTTAACTAGATCGCAAGATCCTTCAGGGAAGGGATTTGTCATCCATATTCCAAATTCTCATTCCACACTTCCTCTGAACACCTTTTACGTGGAAGGTGAGGATGATAAAGTCCAGAAATTTTCACTGCTCTCATATTCCCTTCCACTGGGCCCTACCTATTGTCATAGGAGGTAGCTGTAATAAAGTCTTTCATCAAAGGAGAAACTGCCTTCTCTGTTGCAGTGGGAGAGAATTTGAAATTCTAGATATTCTTATAGCAAATGACAGTCTTCCCCTTAGGCTTTTCATACCTGCTACTTTTTCCAGTGATTCAGTGTCACCTACTTGACTGCTTTAAAGCTGGTACTGACTGTCCCTTTCACTGTTGCTTGCTCCAAAGAGGTGAATTCCAAAGATCTGGCAGGTTGTTTAGTTATTAATGTATATGCTTCTCTGAACTACTGGGCTAGAGACTCTGGGAGGGTGAAGCCAATGTCTAATGCACCCTGCTTCCCTCACAGCACTCAGCCCCTGGCCTGGTATGGGATAGGCTCTCAACTGTTTGTTGAGCTCTTTCTGAAACTGTGCTTTGGAAACTGAGCATTATGATGGACTGGCCAGAGCTAGGGTTTATACTACTACCTTTATGCTCCCATGTAATTTAGCATGTCAAAATTTTGACACACCTAGTTTATTACTGTTCCAGTAATTTAACCAAGGCGCATATAAAATACAGTTCAATTCGGTCCAACGCAGACAGGCCCAGCCAAGTCTCGCCAATGAAATTTCAGCCTTTATAATCTACATCAAACAAGCAGCCCTAAGATATCTGAACCAATGCTCTCTGACTCGTCAAGCTTAAAGTCGGCCCCTGCCAGCGTCCTTTCATCCAACCTAAACCAACAGTATTGAAGTGAAGCCACGGGATTCATGAACCTAGAGCGTGGAACCTTATTCATGGGCTCCAGGCTTTTGCCTCTGGGATATTCCTGGTGAGAGACTCATTATTTGTGATCTTCAGAGCTTTTTCCTAGGTGGAGCAGTTCTCTTTTGGAGGACATTCACATCATCCCCCTTTTGAATAGGTGTGAACCTCTCTTCAATGCTAGGCAGGCAGCTTTTCCATTTTACTCTGCCCCTTTCCTCTCCTCCTCTTCTCTCTTTCTTGGGTGAGAGGTGGGCAGCTTCCTTGACATGGTGGCCAGGGAGGAGGGGATGGGGAGAGGAACAGACTACTTCAGTTATTTTTAACTTCAAGACCATCTACATTATGGTTTCAAAACTGCCAGAAGTTATCTCGCAACCCATAGGTGGTCATATTCAGTTAATAGTGGGAGTTAATGAGAAGGGAAGTATGGAAAGGTAACAGGGTGAATTGGAGAGAATTTGACCTTTGGGCTTTAGAGAGATGTTCATGTACTTACATTCTCCAAAGTTTGCTTTCCTCTTCCATTAAATAGAGATAACAGTTGTAGTAGCTTTCTGTTACTGCATAACAAATTCTCACAAACCAAGTGGCTTAAACAGCCCACACTTTTTTCACAATCTCTGGAGGGTAGGACTCCAGGTATGTCTTTTCCTGGGTGTTCTACTCAAGGTCTTACAAGTCTGCAATCAAAATGTCAGTCATGTTTTATTCTCATTTGAAGGCTTGAGTGAGGGAGTAGTTACTTTCAAGTTTATGCTGCTTGTTTGCAGAATGCATTTATTTGTGGCTATTTGACTAAGGTTCTCACAGGGTGTTGGTTGGAGGTAACCCTCAGTTTTTAGAGACCATACACAATTTCCTCTCCACAGGCAGTTGACATCATAACTGTCTACTTCCTCAAGGCTGACAGGAGAATCTCTACTTTTAATCTGTTAAGCAGAAAACATATGTAACACAACATAATCGTGGGAGTGACATCATATCACATTTGTCATTAAAGCATAACCTAATTAAGGAGTGACATTCTATCCCTTTGTCATATTTTATTGTTTAGAAGTAAATCACAGGGAGGAGATTATACAAGGTAGGAACTTAGTGGGGTCTTTTTGCAGGTGTATCTACTACAATAATATCTACCACTTTAGGTTGTAGTGAGGATTCAATGAGCTAAAATATGTAAAATATATTAAAGGAATATGAGTTACTTTCTTCTTACCTGGGAGATATACTGAGGCAGATGTTCTGAGAAACTCAAAGAAGGGGAGTCAAAGACAGTAGATAGAGATGGAGGAGGAGAAATGGGTGATAAAGGAAGAGCCCAGCAAGGAGAGGGCAGGTGCTTCTAATCATAAGCTTATTATGAGATATAATAATTGCTTCGCATTACTTCCCATCATTAATCTCTCATGATCTGCTGCTGTATCAGATTCTTGTTTTTTGCTCCAGTAGCAACTAGTATAGACTACTTCCTTGATTATCAGTAAACACTGTCTGGGGAGTTAAAAAGAAAAACTGTCCAAGTCCTAAGGTGACTGGCTAGAAGAATATAAATTTCTAAGGTGAAGTGATGCCTTCGAGTTTCTTCTAATCATTCTTTCCAAATATACCTCTTTAGCTTTACTCTTCCCCAGATTCTTTAACTAGGCTTTTAGATGCTCCCCCTTTTCTTTCTGCTGTTTAAACATTTGTTTATGTAGAACTTGCCTTGCAGGAAAATTCAAATCAATCAGAAAAATCAGTGAGTCGGATGGGAGAAACGTTAAGGGAGATCAGGGAGGGGAGTTGTTGACATCATTTTTTCTACCTGGAGGCCTAATCCAGTGTCAAGTGGAAAAGAAAATGAAAAGTTAGGGTTTGAGGGAGAAGGAGAAGAGGAAAATATTGTTTATTTATCTAAAGAAATTATGTATTAGCATACTTTGTTTTATTGTGCTTCACTTTATTGCACTTAGAAGATATTGCACTTCTTACAAGTTGAATGTTTGTGGCAACCCTGGGTCAAGAAAGTCTATTAGTGCCACTTTTCCAACAACATGTGCTTACTTCACGTGTCTGTGTCACATTTTGGTAATTCTCACAATATTCCAAATTTTAAAATTATTATTGTATTTGTTATGGTGACCTGTGATCAGTGATTTTTTTATGTTACTATTATAATTGTTTTGGGATGCCACAAACTACACCCATGTAAGCCTGTGAACTTAATTGATACAATTTGTGTGTGTTTTGACTGTTCCCACCAGCTGGACTTTATCTCATCTTTCTCCCTCTCTTTGGGCCTTCCTATCCCCTGAGAGATAACAACATTGAAATTAGGCCAATTAATAACCCCACAATGGCCTCTAAATGTTCAAGTGAAAGGAATATTTGTATATCTGTCACTTTAAATCAAAAGCTAGAAATATTTAAGCTTAGTCTGAAAAGCATGTTAAAAACCTAGATAGACTGAAAGCTAGGCCTCTGCACCAAACAGCCAAGGCATGGGAATGAAAAGGAAAAGTTCTTGAAATAAATTCAACATGCAACTCCAGTGAACACGAAAGTGAGAAGAAAGAGAAACAACCTTATTGCTGATATGGAGAAAGTTTCAGTGGTTTGTATAGATCAAACCAGCTGCAGCATACCTTTAAGCCAAAGCCTAATCCAAAGCAAGACCCTAACTACTTTCAATTCTATGAAGGCTGAAAGCAGTGAGAAAGCTGCAGAAGCAAAACTTGAAGCCAGCAGAGTCTGGTTCATGAGGTTTAAGGAAAGAAGCAATCTCTATTACATAAAAGTGCAAAATGAAGCAGCAAATACTAATGTAGAAGCTACAGCCAGTTATGCAAAAATCTAGCTAAGATCATTGATGAAAGTGGCTGCAATAAACAACAGATTTTTCAATGCAAATAAAATAGCCTTATATTGAAGCAAGATGTCATCTAAGACTTTCATAGTTAGAGAGAAGTCAATGCCAGGCTTCAGTGCTCTAAAGGACAGGCAGACTCTCTTATTAGAGGCTAACGCAGCTGGTCTCTTTAAGTTGAAGCCAGTGGTCATTGACCGTCCCAGAAATCCTAGGACCATTCAGAATTATGCTAAATCTACTCTGCCTATTCGTACAAGTAACAACAAATCCTGGATGACAGCACATCTGTTTGTACAACAGTTTGCTGAATATTTTAAGTCCAGTGTTGAGACCTACTGTTCAGAAAAAAGAATTCCTTTTAAAACATCACTGCACCTAGTCACCCAAGAGTTCTGATGGAGGTGTAGAAGGGGATTAATGTTTTTTTTCATGCTAATGAGTGCAACATCCATTCAGCAGCACATGGATTAAGGTGTCATTTCGACTTAAATAATAAGTCCTATTATTTTTAAAAAAGGTAAGGCTATAGCTGTCATAGATAGTGATTCCTCTGATGGATTGGGCAAAGCAAATTGAAAATCTTCTGGAATGGATTAACCATTCTAGATACCATTAATAACATTGATAATTCATGGAAAGAGGTCAAAATATCATTTGAAAAAAGTTTATTTCAAACCTCATGGACAACTTTGGGGGTTCAAGACTTCAATGGAAGAAATAACTACGAGAGTGGTGGAAATAGCAAGATAACTAGAATCAGAAGTGGAGCCTGAAGATTAGACTGAATTGCTGCAGTCTCATGATAAAACTTGAATGGATGAGGAGCTGCTTCTTAGGAATGAGCAAAGAAAGTGGTTTTTTGAATCTACTTCTAGTGAAGATGCTGTGAACATTGCTGAAATGACAACAAAGGATTTAAAATATTACAAAAATTTACTTGATAAAGCATGATCAAGGCTTGAAAGAATTACTCATTTTGAAAGACATTCTACTGTGGATAAAATACTATCAAACAGCATCACAATCTACAGAGAAATCTTTCATGAGAGGAAAGGTCAATTGTTGCAAGAAACTTCATTGTTGTCTATTTTAAGAAATTGACCAGGCATGCCTGGACTATGAATTTGATTTTTTAAAATTTATTGTTTTCCAGACTTAGAGCCAGATATCTTTAACAAAACAACTTGCATATATTTCCTAAAGAAACTTATTTACACATCCCCACTGTAAGAAAATTTAGAATAACTTTTGTCTTTAGGTGATGATTTGATGGTCATTCATCACTGAAAAAGAGACAATCCTACATGATGTAAAGAGGCATTTTAGTTCATTGCTGCTATACCTGATAGCAGATTTTTTTTTGTAGCATATACTGTGTTTGAACAATTATTTAGGTGGCTAGGAAATCATACCATAATGGAAAGACTTGAGAACTCTGTGTCCCCAAAACCAAGTTCAAGTCAACTCCATGACTAAATTTGTCTGGGCTTTAGTTACTTTGTTTTTTAGGCAAGAGTTCTGAAACAGAATATTGGTGGATGGTGACAGCACAAGAGAGCACTTCACAAATAATTAGCATTCAAATATATCGGATGCATGAAGAAGGAATGCATAAGCAAATAAACATGTATTCTTGGCAAATAAATTCTAGACAATGTGCAATGCTAGCCTAACTCTTCTTAAATGTGTTCACAGTTATATTTAAGTGACATGGGAAAGCTTATAATCAAAGAATGCATGTAGTAATTTGCCACTGAGAATAATTAGGCCCTAAATCAAGAGAGAATCATAGCTTCTTGGATCTGGAGGGCATAATTGTGGTCATCTGATGTGTGCCCCTCATTTACTGATGAAGATAGAGTCTAGGCTGAGAAAGATTTGGTGACTCACCCAAGGTCATATACTTAGTGGCATAGATGGAACTAGAAGCCAGCACCTTGCCTCCTACTCAGTGCTTCTCTGTAGCACACACACAAGTGATTCCCAGAGAAAAGTGGCGAAATGGATATCAACTTTCATATTCAAAATAATGAGTTTTTTAAAGAACATTACATTTTGCGCAATGACTTTGCTTATTTAATTTCCCTTGTATGGTAATACAGCCTTGAATTGCCAAAAATGTTATACATTGTACCTGAATAATCCCAGATGCTGAAGAGGGAGGCTTATATGTTCTAAACTGAACTTCATTAAAGCACCTGCACATAAATTTCTTTTGACAAATAAACACATAAAAATGTTGTTGCACAAGGCTCAGTCCTGGATTTACTTTTAGTTAAGATGGTCACCCATGACTTCAATGCCACAACAGCATACTCATTAACTTCATAGATGAGACTGAATTTAAAGTGGAGGCTAAAGCCTTGGGGGATGAAATTAGAATTGAAAATGACCTTAACAAATTGGACAAGTAATCAGAAAATAACAGGATGAAGTTCAATAAAAACAAGGGCAAAAGGAAGTCAAGAACTCCAAGAAAAAAATAAAGACAGAAAAGTCTAAGATGTGGAAATGGCAGATCAGGCTGAGAGCTACCCAAAGATATGTGGGTATATTACAGTGAATTTCAGATTAACATGATGCAATTATGTAGCAAGAGTTAGCATTTGCCACAATGCAAGCCGATGTATATATTTGGAATTCTATGTTTTCTGGAAAGGAGAACTATGATTCTGAAGTTTTAATGGAAGGTTTATTCCCTAAATGGTTCCCCTTACAACCAAGTTGTTTTCACCAAAGAGTAATCCAGTGTAGGAGGTAATGGGTAATATTGTTCAAGAATTTTTTTAAAAAGCAAGCAAAAAAAAAAAACCCTTCACTGTCTTATAGATACTGGGTAGGTAATAAGTGTGGTCATTACTTAACCAACCAACTGGAGAACTCCTGGCCACTCCTTGGCCCTAAGCTCCTTCTTCTTCTTCTTCTTCTTCTTCTTCTTCTTCTTCTCTCTCTCTCTCTCTCTCTCTCTCTCTCTCTCTATTTAGGATAGGAGTCTCACTGTGTTGCCCAGGCTGGAGTGCAGTGACATGCTCAGCCACTGCAGTCTTGATATGCTGAGCTCAGGTGATCCTTCTACCTCAGCCTTCTAAGCAGCTGAACCACAGGCACATGCCAACATGCCCAGCTAGTTTTTTTAATTTATTGTAGAGATGAGGCCTCACCAAGTTGTCCAGGCTGGTCTTGAACCCCTGGGCTCAGGCAATCCTCTTGCCTCTGCCTCCCAAAATGCTAGATTGCAGGAATGAGCCACCATGCCCGGCTAGCTCCTCATTCTTAATAAATAGTTATCATTCTTAATAAATAGTTCAGAACAGTCCAGAAGTATTTAATATTATTATTACCATTCTTTAAAGTCAGCATGTCACTGTGATGCTTGAACATTTTGTTGACATGCAACATTCTGTAATGTATAGTTATTTCTACTTAATGATAGACTCAGAGTAGAGGAGCATAGACTCTGAGGAGAATCCAGCCAAAAAGAAACTGTAACATAGGCAAGGGGAATGAATTAGATAATGAGCCAGGACCAGAGACAACAGCTTATGGGGAGTCACAGAGAGAAGGTAACTAATGTGTGAGAGAAGGTAGGCTTAATGATAGCAGGACCAGACACAGGACAGAAGTAGGGGTTTGGGCCGGGCTCAGTGCCTAGCCTGTAATCCCAGTATTTTGGGAGGCCGAGGTGAGTGAATTGCCTGAGCCCGTGGGTTTGAGACCAGCCTGGGGAACTTGGCAAGACCTCGTCTCTACAATAAATAAAAAATTAGCCAGGCGTGGTAGCGCGCGTCTATAGTTCTGGCTACTTGGAAGGTTGAGGCAGAAGGATCACCAGAGCCCAGCAGATTGACGCTGGGGTGGCTGTGAGTGTGCCACTGCACGCTAGCCTGGGTGATGGAGTGAGACTCCAACTTAAAATAAATAAATAAGTAGAGCTTTTGCCTATGACTTATGAATAGCTTACTTCCATACAAAGCCCTGAACTGAATTTACACAGGTTTTCTCATTTAGTATTCACATCTACATATAAATATGGTTGGTATCTACCTTTTTCAGATGACAAAACTGAGGGGAAGAACAGGATAGTTACTTGTTCAAGGGCACGGTAAGTGGAAAAACTAGCATTTTAGTCAGGATTGTGTGAATTCAATGTATTTTTTAATCCCAACTAATTTGCCTCTAAAAGTATAAGCAAGGAAGGGAAGACAGAGAATAAGAGGTGGTGAAAATGAAGGAAAAGAACGTGGAAATTTAATAAAGAAAAGGAATAGAGAAATAAAAAGATAAAAAATGAATAGAGGAAGAAGAAAATGAAAGAAAAAAGAAGCAATAATAGGGAGAAATGGGAAAGAAATCGAGAAAATTAAGGCTGTGTTAAAATGGAGGGAAGGACGTTGGAACTCCAGCAGAGGATGCAGTATGCTTCTGATAAGAGTGTTCTGGTGATCAGGACACCTCTCTTCCACGATGCTCTGTATTTTTCTAATCTTCCTCGAGTACTGGGTCCTGTTGAGAACTGTAGAAGTTAAAAAGAACCTTTTGCGTGTCTATTGGAAATCAAAAGAATGATTAAAAGAGCAGTAAACGGAACACGTGTGGGAACTTAAAAGGAAATGGGACATTGAACACTGAGAGGTGACCTATTAATGATCTTCAGGTATGAAAAAGCTATTAGCACAGGGACTGCAGGATTTATCTGGTATTAGAGCCAACCTCTTCAACGTCTATGAACACTGTGACTGCTTTTACTGCCTCTACCACTGCAGAATCTTTGGATTTTTATGATCCATCCAAGGTGCTATGTGGCACTAGGGTCTGCTGCTGACTGGTTGCCACAGTCTATGAATCAAGAAACATTGTTCCTGAAATTCTGCTGGGATCTTTAACAGGATGGATATGATCTGAACCTGACTACCTTCCCTGGAAAAAAAAAAATATGGCTTCAGGGAAGACAACTGGGTTTGAATTCTGATACTGTAACTTATGAGCTCAATGACCTTGGACAAGCTACTCAACTTTTCTCAACATCACTTCCTTCCTCTGTACAATGGAGAAAATATTACTTACCTCCCTATACATGTTGGCCTTCCTCAGGCTAGAGATAGGAAGTTTTCCATAAATAATATCTTCATTTCTCCCCCATGGGGTAAAACAAAAGTGCAGAGAGGACCTCATCTTCACCATGGGTTATCATATGTAGGGAAGCCAGGAGTAGAGTATTTGGGGTAAGAAATGAAGCAATGTCCAGAAAATTCAGACCCTTCTATTTACATAAATAAGGATAGGATGGGACTTACCATGCTTAAGTCACCAGGAGGACACAGTTTGCTGGGTGATATGACTTACTGAAACTTCCTCCACCCTCATTTTCCAAGTGGTTCTTTAGTGTCAGGCTGACATCTGTGCTCTGATACTTGCATTTTTAAAACAGAACCACTTTGAAATGAGAGTTCGGCTGGGCTCAGTGGTTCAGCCTATAATCCCAGCACTTTGGGAGGCCGAGGCAAGTGGATAGTTTGAGCTCATGGGTTCGAGACCAGCCCGAGCAACTTGGCGAGACCTCGTCTCTATAATACAAAAAAAAAAAAAAAAATTAGCTGAGCACAGTAGTGCATACCTGTAGTTCCAGCTACTTGGAAGGCTGAGGCGGAAGGATCACCAGAGTCCAGCAGGTTGACACTGGGGTAGCTGTGAGTGTACCACTGCACTCCAGCCTGGGTGATGGAGTGAGACACCAACTCAGAAAAAAAAAAAAAAGAAATGAGAGTTCAAATAGAGATGCATTTAACTTGCAAGTTAAAAAAGACAATTTCTTGTGTTTTTGACTAAGAGCCAGATTGAAAACTATGAAGCCCTGCTCTAAGTTTCTTTGGAAGGCATGGCTTTTCCCCAGTGGTGCATTCTACAGTCAGTTGCCAGTGCCCAGAGGTTGCCTCTGCCAATAACTTCTTTCTGCATGTATGCATGCACCTACATGTCTATTCACATTCACTCAGAAGCTACTTATGCATTCATGTGGACATATCTTGGCGTTGATTTACTTCTTGCAGGAAAGAAAAAAAAGCATCACTGAGCTCAAGATCCTTTAAATGTATTAGTGTCATGTCCAGGTATTGTGGGATGCCTTAGATGAGTTTCTTACAAGACTTCTTTTTTTCAGTTACCTTGTGAACCGCAGTGTGGAAAACAGGGCCAGGGGAGGTGTCCTTGTCTGAGAAGTTGTCTCTTGTGTACTTAAAGCCATTAGAAATGAGCTTTTGTCCAGTTTCTTTGAGCAGACCTTGTTTGTCTCTTTGTTTTCATCTTTGGCTCAGGTCAAGGAGTGCACAACTCTCACCATCTGGGACAGCAGAAAGAAGACAGCAGGTCTTTCTGAAGAGTAGAAAGCTTCCTTTCCACTTCAGTGAGAAATCTAATCTTGTTTCTTTTAAATCCCCTTTGCCACTCAGACGCACACACTTATTCACAGGCCAGTAACATCAATTTGGCCTATACTCCTAACCAAGCTCTGCTTGAGTTAGTGAAACAATTTACTGATTATTAGTAAATAAGTAAAGCCTGGGTCTTATTTACTTGGTACACAACTAAGAAGGTAAAGGGAAAAGAGTGTTGAAATAGTTGATGGATGATTTGAATAGGCTTCTTCATATATAAAGCTTCTCTATATTAAGTGGATAATGACCTAAACAGAGAAGAAAACTAGTAAATCTTTTCATCAGGGTGCTGTTTACTTTTAGGTTATGAAGGGTAATACTTTGTTAGCTTAGATAAGGTCCTGTGTCATAATAATTGTTATCATTTTGAGAAAATGATGACTACCTTATGAGCTATTTCTTGTTGCAAATGCAGACTGTATGGAAATTGTGACATTTTCATTCACTGGTAGATGCCAAAACTTTACTGGTGACATAATATCTCATTTAAGAAGACCGAATGATATTTCTCTTAAGGAAATGTACACAGGTACATAATTAATTTTCTCATTGTGTTTTATATACTTGTATATTTTAACCTTCTCAACATGAGCCATGAGTGTTATGACTAAAAACATACAAAGGGGAACAGTGAGCATAATATGAATGGAGGTTCATCCTTAAGGTTTCAACTTAAACATCGGTTACCCAAATCGAGATTAATTCTTCTTCTTGTACACTACCCTGCAACTCTGTTTATTTTCTTTGTAACTTTCAGATTTCTTATCTATTGCCTAAATTTGGGCAATGAGTACAAGTTTATACTATTCAGTCCTTCAATTTGCAGAATCTTCTATGTGTTAATGTCCTCTGAATTTATATCTTCATTTTGGAAATCCTACCTGAACCCCAGATGCTTATGCCTTCCTGCTCATTAATATTTCTACTGGGATTACCTTGTCCCAACACAGACTCTTGATTTTCTCTGTGAGTTTGTTTCATGCCCTCCATGTACCTAATTTTAATCAGTATTTGTTGAGAGCTTCCTATACTCCATCCATACTCCAGATACTGGACTAAGTGCTTTACAGGTATTAACTTGTTTAATCTTCATAGCAACCTTATGAGGTTAGTTATTATTAATATCCATGTTTCACAGGAGGATGAAACTGAGATACAGAGAGAGATCTGGAAATCAGACAGGTCATCAGTAGCAGATCTGGGCTTCGATCTGAGGCTGCCTAGCGCCAGTATCTGTGTTGGCCTCAACCTAATCACTGTTCTTTCCAGGATTTTTCACAGTAATAATGTCACCATCATTACTCAGTTGCTTGTGTCTGAAACCTCAGAATTATCTTTGTTTCTCTTTCTTTCCACCCTGTACCAAATTCTTGAGCAAATCCTGTCATCTCCACCATCCAAACATGTTCTGAAAGTGGTCAGTTCGCACTGCCTCTACTGCCATCAGCACAGTCACGTCTCCATCGTCTCCCCCCTTGTCTTCTGCATTCACTCCCGCTCCTGTAGTCAATTCCTATTAGCAGCCAAATGGTCCTTTCAAAACAACACTTCATGTCTGTTATTTGCTCAAAACCCTGCAACGGCTTTCCACCACACACAGATGATTCAAAGCCTTGCTGTGTCCCGTGTGGTCTGTCTCCCTGACTCACCGGACTCGTTTCCTGCTCCTCTTCCCTGGGATCCCCCGGCTCCAGCCATGCTACCTGACTTACTGTTCCTTGGATACTGGATCCAAGCAAGGTCCCATCACAAGATCTTTGTCTTCGTGGAGTCTTCTTGAAATCCTCTTTCTTCAGAAAATCACACGACTCTCGCTTTATTTAAGTCTCTGCCCAAGAGTCACCTTTTTAGAGAAGACTTTTCTGTCCACCCTGCCTAACTCCCATCACACATCATCCTTCTTCCCACCATTAATTATCTTGACAGCAGCTCTCTCTAGGGAACATTCCACTACCTATTTGCTTATTGTATTTCTTCCTCACTAGAATGTTCTGGAGGGCAGAGACTAGTTTGTCATCACTCTCCTTAGCACCTAGAAAGAGCCTGACTCCTAATTGTTGTGTAATAATACTTGTTGAATGAATGAAAGTATGAGAACTTGTATTCTAATTACAGGTATCAGTACATGCAAGTTCTGCCTGAGCTTGCATCTCCATCATAAAATGTGTGAGGTATAAAATACCTTTCCCAGCATAATATGCAGGAACTTCAATAGGCACTCATGTCTTTACTGCTGTTTAATGCCTAAATGAAGCAGAATGCCTTGCTTAAAGCAAGCAAATGGCTAGATTCTGGGCCCCCAGTTAGAAAGCCCAGGTTTACCTAGGTGCTAATCCTTTTGTGCTCAGACTCTACCTTTTGATTACAACTTATGTCTGCTGTTTCCCGCAGACACTGCTGACACTTGGTGTCTGTTGATTCCAATTAGAAAATCATCTTTTCAGCAAAGCAGCAGGGGGCTGTAGTCCAGATGTGTGCCGCATTTTTGTCTTCCTCTGCTCCTCCCAAAACCCTGAACTGGAAGCACGGTGTCTGGGAAAGTGACGGCAGGGCTGTGATGGGGAGAAATGAGATAAGTATCAATGCTTTACCCAGAGGAGCTCTTAAAGACACTCTATTGATTGCCCTTCCTTATAGAAAACAGGAAGACATTCAAAAGACCTTCCCTCCATTTCCAACTGACTTTGTTTCACCATCCTCCCGTCTAAGTGTGAAGAAATTTTTCCCTATACTCCTTCACATTCTGTATTTCTAAACCTCTTTTCACCATTAACAGCCTTTCAGACCCCAGAACAAACATTTACGCTGAGTAAAGCAGATGGTGTCCTGCCTTGCTGGACCCTCTCTGGGCCTA
The DNA here is from genome assembly GCA_963574415.1 of Tarsius wallacei. Taxonomy (NCBI): domain Eukaryota; kingdom Metazoa; phylum Chordata; class Mammalia; order Primates; family Tarsiidae; genus Tarsius; species Tarsius wallacei. The sequence continues at coordinate 27,171 of CAUYQG010292710.1, forward strand.
GGCATCTGAAGGAAACTCATCACTTCCTGAGCAGTGCCAACACTTAAGTGGTTTCCACGCATTTGTATTAAGCAGTACATTATTGACTAAAAGGAGGAAAACAGAGAAATTAAAGTAGCATTATTTGAAGATGGTTGTCCCCCTTTTGCTAAATTTTTTGTAGGCTCCCAATAACACTCATCTTTGGAGTACACTGTATACTGCCCTGTGTTCCATAGAACTCTACAGAAAAACCAAGTAGCAGTAAGTTTAGATAACAGGATCTAAAGAAGTTACAAAAGCAATATGATAATTGGAAACAATGAAACGAGACAAGTGTATATAAAGAAAACTGTCCCCCAGCCTCACACACCCTCCCCAACCCTGCCCAGTATGGCAGAAACTGTTAGCTCTTTAGCAAAATGTGTTTGTTCTCCTTCCTGGGTACACAGATGGACTCTATTTCCCAGCCTCTCTTACAGTGAGGTGAGGCTACCTGATTAACCCCTACCCAAGACAATGTGGGCAGAAGTGATGAGGGTCACTTCAAGGCTTGGCCCATGCAAGCTCAACTGTGCTTCTTTTCGTTAACTGGAATGCAGACACCTCCTAGGGACTTTGGAAGTCTCCTGTTGAAGATGGCAGAGTCTTCATTGGCTTGGGTCCCCAAATCACGGCATAGACGAGGCTGCCCTGCCAACTTCAGTACAGTCATATGCACTAGAAATGAAATTCTGTTGTGTTGGAATTATAATACATTTCACAGACTATTTGTTACGGCAGTTAGCCTACCACAGCTAATACACTGGATGTTATAACTTGTTTTTCAATATGTGTGTTTCTTTCTTCTCCATTTGATTATAAGCTTCTTGAAAGCAGAATCTGTGTATCCCCTGCTGTATCCAACACAGGACCACACACAGAGACTGGAACAGGACACACTTATCAGTAAATATTTGTTGGTCAGATAATTTCTTTCTATCTTTTATTCCAGGAAGAGTTAAAACATGAGTAGGAACATGGCCAGATCATATGGGTTTTTCATTTTGCTTTGAAATCCATCTCGGGTATGAAGGATCTTTTATGTATATATAGCAGCTCAGAACTGACATGGTCAGTGAAGTGTGGCACACATTTTTTATTATACATAAATGGATTATCTGCTGTGACCCAGCTCTTCCATCATCCCGGCACATTCCTCCTGTCAACAGCTGTGTCGTGGGCGCTGAGAGGGGCCCTGAGCCAAGGGAGAATCAGAAACAGGTGGGGGTGGGTTTGGGCGTGGGAGCTTGTGCTGCTGACTGGGGATGAGTTGTGAATGCATCTGCAAGTCAAATAAAATGTTGATTATCTCTTCACTATCATATGCATCTTTCTTATTAACTGTTGTGATACATAATCAAGAGTTGACAATAGGAATATTTAAGTTAAAACTAGATAGGATACTAAACAAGCCCCATCCTAGGAACAATTGAAATTTTTTCAAGGGAGGAATTTATTAGTTTGGCATCAGATCTCTTTGAGGGAACAAAAAGCATTTTATTTCCACCAGCTGGCTGCAGGTCAGGCAGGTGACACATGGTAAATATTAAAATCCTCATTGTAGAGGGGGTGAGTTCTACTGTCCTGGTTTCTCCAAAGTAAACCCAGCCAGCCTTTTTCCTCAGTGGCAGAGGACTGTGTCCTCACGAACCCACCCCCCCCGCCCCCCCCCCGCCGCCCAGTGCCATTGCCTCCACTTCTCTCCCTGTCTCTAAAGACCCATTTTTGGAAAATGAAACCAATGGTTCTCAAACATTAGCATGCATGAGGCTTGTTAAAACCAGATTTCTGGGCTCCACCCCCACAGTTGCTGATTCAGTAGGTCTGGAGCGAAGCCTGAGAATTTGCATTTCTAGCAAGTTCTTGATAGATGCTGATGCTGTTAGTCTGGGGGGGGGCCACATTTTGGGCTCCACTGGTCTAGACCTTCATCCTCACTTTCAGTCAATGAAGGCATCTAGAGATATGCACACATGCAACAGCCTTACCAAGTGAAGGATCCCAGCAACGAGAGCTCCCTTTCCCATGCAGCCAGACTGGAGCTGTGGATTAGGAACAGAGCTGCTCAAAGCAGATCAGTGACATGTCACCTAGCACCAGGGACCCACACTGTCTCTCCCTTTTGCTTCTCCAAATGTGTTCCTTCATTCCCCCACTAGTAAAATGAAGAGGTCACTACAGATGAGTGGCTCTCAATTCTGGTGATCGTTAGCATCAACTGGTAAGACTTTAAATAATACTGTTGTTTAGACTAAATCCTGCTTAGAGATTCCAGTATAACTGGTCTGGGATAGGGCCCAGGGATCAGCATGTTAATAGAGTTACAGGTGATTTTAACATACAGTCTGGTTGAAAATCGCTGGCATTTTCTAGGCCACCTCCAGATCCCAAAGTCTACATTCATGTTCTCCCTTCCAGTGGAATCCCACCCTATTTGTCCCTCTGCCTCTGCCTAGTCCCTAAACCTCCAGCCTTGCTTGACCCTTGGCCCTGACCCCTCTCTTACCTCTCTCTATTAACATTGTATTCTATTTACCCTGCAGCACAACATCACTTCAGACCTCATTAAATTCCTTGCTAATTAACCAAAGGACAGTCCCAAACAACAGCAAAATGCATGGAAATTCACTGATAAAAACATAAACAACAAATTAGGAGCACTACTGGAACCCCCATGAAAAGTTAACTATGGAAAGCAGAGGAGAGACCCATTTCTGGAAAGGGACTTTTGCTTATAGAGTCACACAAGAACCAGAAGAGAATACATTTCATTTAATACTGGCTCCATTTGTATTTCCTTTCCTGACCCAACCCCATTTTGTTATGATTCCTACAGATTCATATGTACTTTCTATTTACAGCAAGTGACTCAAATAAAAGGATTTCTGCAAAGGTGGTAGCTTTTGCCTGATAGGAATTCAAATGTTACCTTTGTTTTCCATTGTATTTTTCTTAGTACAAATTTGAAGTTTTCAAGTGTTCTTGGTGCATAACTTAACTTCATTGTAATTTCATCCTGACTCTCTGTAACTAGAAGCACTGGAACCTTCTTTACCTTCCTTTCTGAACTCTTGAAGGTTTAGTTGGTAGAGCTTTTTCAGTTCAGTTTTGTTTTGTTTTAAAGACGAGGTCTTAGTTGCCTAGACAGGAGTTCAGTGGCTTGATCATAGCTTACTATAGTTTTGAACTCTTGTGTTCAAGTAATCCTCCCATATAGCTAGGACTACAGACACATGCCACCATGTCCAGCTGATTTTTATTTATTTATTTATTTTTTTTGTAGATACCAGGTGGGGGTGGGGGTGGAGGTACAATGCCAAGGCTAGTCTTGAACCCCTGGTCTTAAGTGACCCTCCCACCTCGACCTCCCAAGCTAGGATTATAAGCATGAGCCACCACGCCCAGCTTAGTTGTCATTTTTAATTAGGCGTTTTGTGTGTGTGTGTGTGTGTGTGTGTGTGTGTGTGTGTGTCTGTATTTTCAATCAAATGACTTTAGTTAAGTTGAGGGGCAATTTAGTTAAGGTGAGGGGCACTAAGGCAATCTAAATTGATTCTCCCTTGTGTTCTGGCCATGAACCCGAGGCCTGAGGACTGGTGCCTCTCTGCTAATTAATTCTCCATGTCAGACATCTGGAAACCCGCCTTTTCTGCCTCATCTGAGTTGACTAATTAATTAAGCTATGTTTGTAAACAGGCGTTTTCTCCCTCAGCACTTTTTCATCATCTGTTTCTTTAGCCACAAGCTGGTGACCCCATTTAATGGTAAACTACCTGGCCAATAATTCTGTTCTCCTACAGGCTTAGGAAGTTCCTTTTGGAGGCTACCCAGCCCAGCCTTTGGAATGAGACAGATAGGAATTTGAATACAGTCGAGCCATTTATTAACTATGTGACCACAGGTAAATTACCTCACATCTCAAGTGTCAGTTTCACTATTTTTTCTCTGTAAAACATTCCATTTAGCCCAATATCAGGGCATCATTGACAGCCTTTAAATACTAGTTTGGATTTTTTGCTTGTTTTTTTTTTTTCTTTTCTGAATGACAGTGCTCATACCACCTTACGTGAATGCAGGAAGTAACTAATTTCAAGCTGCTTTCACATACATTCACTTAATTGTTTCTCTCAAACTTCTATGGGGGTATTTTGGCAAATGTTACCATCATATTTTACAGATAGAGAATAAGTCTCAGCAGGATTAAATACCAAGGTCCCCTGGCTAGTCAGGTACAGGGCCTGGCCAAGTCTTCATACTCTTGGCTTAGAACTCTTGCTTTGAGACCAGATTTTCCCCTGACCTTAAGTGGAGGATGTGGAACTAGATTATAAACACTAAACACTGGGGGGGGGGGGTTGGGGGGGAGTTACACAAGATGTCCTGAAATCGCCTCAAGAAAGAAAATGATG
>CAUYQG010292712.1:0-13548 GCA_963574415.1 Tarsius wallacei
GAGTATCACATGTTCTCACTCATATAGTAGACCTTGATCATCCAACGTATTACCACAAGAAAATGACTGACAGTGGTGGGAAACGATGGGGAGGTGGGAGGGATAGGGGAAGGGATTAATGGCAGTAAATACCTGTCTGGGGATGAGGGGACACTTCTTATCAACACGGGTGCCTGAACGAGACATTTTTGTGTACCTAACCCTTAACTGTACCTCTCAATATCACAATTAAAAAAAAAAAAAAGAGATGAGAAAATTGAGAAAAGAGAGACTCTATGATTGGCCCAGAAATAAATGAGAAGTCGCAGAGAAGATGCAGAGACTGAAATCTTGGTTTTAGCTCCTATCCTTGACTGTTTATCTAATGCTTTTCAAACTCTGACCACAGAGCTTGACGGTTTGACTGAGATACTACAGACAACTTGAATTTGGAAAAGAGCACTCAGACTTTCCAATAAATTCACAAATATATGTTATACTCTTTTCTATATGTCAAAGACTATGCTAGCCACTGGGCCTTTAAAAATGAATAAGATCCAGTCCCTTGGTTCAAAAAGCTCAAGTCTAGTATTAGGAAAAAAACATGCAAAGAATTGTTACACAGGGCAACAATATACTTATTCAGGTTAGAGAGGAAGCAAATGCCCTTTTCCCCCCTGGTAATTCACAAACTAATGTGAAAAAAATAGCAGCATCATTTGATTCCATTATTGCAATCACTATTCATGTCACCGAAATGCTCTCATCAAGGTCATCAACAATTTCCCCGTGGCTAAATTACCCAAAAATTGCACTCAGTTCTCATCCTCTTTGGTCTTTTTGCAGTTTTGGACACTGTTAACTTTGCCCTCTTTTTGAGAACAATCTCCTTCCTTGACCTTCATGACATTCTGCTATCTTGGTTTTCCTTCAACTTCTCTGATCATTTGCTGTCTGTTTTTTTGCAGTCTTCTTGCTCTACTCATTCTCTAAATGTTGTATTCTTCAGCGCCTTTTCTTGGACTTTCTTTCTATATTTATCTCTATTTCTCTTTCTGAGTGATCTCATATTGTTTCAGAGATCCTGACTTTCCAACCTGTATCTATCTCTAGTTCAGTTGTTTGTCTTGGATCTTATATAAGCCCTTATATGTTCTACCAATTGGCTATCTCCACTTCAGTCTGTTTGTTACCAATTCCTGTTGATTGTAACTCTTAAACATCCCATAATCTGCACTTTTCTTTCCATTCCACTAACATTGCCTTTATTCAGATCATCATTATCTTTTGCTTAGACTCCTTGCTTCCAGTCCAGCCCACTTAAAATCTATTCTCCTTATTCCAGCCAAGAATGTGATCAGATCCCATTTCTCCTTTTTTAAAAATTTGATTTAATTTAAGTTTTTGAGTTGGAGTCTCACTCTGTCATCCAGGCTGGAGTGCAGTGGCACACTCACAGCCGCTGCAGCCTTGAACTTCTGGGTTCAGGCGATCCTTCCACTTCAGCCTTCCAAGTAGCTAGAACTACAGGCACGCACCACTATGCCTGGTTAATTTTTTAAAAAAATTTATTTATTGTAGAGACAAGGTCTCGTCATGTTGCCCAACCTGGTCTTGAACCTGTGGGCTCAGGCAATCCTCTCGCCTCTGCCTCCTGAAGCAATGGGATTACATGCGTGAGTCACTGCACCCGGCTTAAATTTTATTTTTTGAGACAAGGTCTTGCTCTGTCACCCTTCCCGGAGTGCAGTGGTGTGATCATAGCTCATTGCATCCTCCAATCCCTGGGCTCAAGCAATCTTCCTGCCTCAGTTTTCCAAGTAACTAAAACTACAATTGTGCATCACCACACCTGGCTAAGTTTTTGTAGAGATGAGGTGTCACTTTGCTGCCCAGGCTGGTCTCGAGTTCCTGGCCTCAAGTGATCCTCTCACCTCGGCCTCTCAAAACACTGGGATTATAGGCGTGAACCATCATACTTGGCCAGTTCCATTTATCTATCTATCTATCTATCTATCTATCTATCTATCTATTGAGTCAGAGTCTCACTCTGTCACCCAGGCTGCAGTGCAATGGCATTATCACGGCCACCACAGCCTCGACATGCTGGGCTCAGGTGATCCTTCTGCCTCAGTCTTCCAAGTAGTTGGGACTACAGGTGTGCACTACTATGCCCAGCTAATTTTTTTTCTCTTTGATTTATTGTAGAGATGAGGTCTTGCCAAGTTGTCCAGGTTGGTCTCGAATCTCCGGATTCAGGCAATCCTCTTGCCTCGGCCTCCCAAAGTGCTGGGATTACAGACTGAGCTGCCGAGCCTGGCGTATTTTTATTTTATTTTATTTTATTTTTTTCAAATTGAAGTCTCACTCCATCACCCAGGCTGGAGTGCAGTGGCATGCTCACGGCCACCCCAGCATTGACCTGCTGGACTCTAGTGATCCTTCTGCCTCAGCCTTCCAAATAACCGAAACTACAGGTGCGTGCTACCACACCCGGCTAATTTATTGATTTATTGTAGAGATGAGGTCTCACCAAGTTGCCCAGGCTGGTTGTGAACCCCTGAACTCAGGCAATCCTTTCACCTTGGCCTCCCAAAGTGCTGGGATTACAGACTTGAACCACCACGCCCGGCACCTCCGGACTTTACTATATAATATTCCCACAGTGTAGGTCAATTTCTACCTACGCTCCATTCTCCCCACTACTCCCATCCCTGGCCTAATTTCACCTTAAACATAACTTGCTCCAAGGGGTCTTTCCAGATCCTCTAGCTGGGGTTAGGTTCTCTTCTGATGTGCTCCTATAACATCCTGTACTTCCCTTATTGTGGCCCTGGAAATGCTGTATTGTAACTGCCTGATTGCTTATCCATAGTCCTCCCCTAGACTAAGCTTGGTGAAGGAAGGATCTATATTGGCCTTGTTCACCATTGTAGGCCACAGAACCTGCATATAGTGGGCAATAAATAATAATTTGCTTGATGAAGGAATGCCTAAATGAACAAAACATTTATTACCAGCCTTGCTCATTTTGGTACTTACCATATACTGCATATATCGCCTTCTTGGCTGCAGGTCTTAGAGTTAGAGCAGGTCTCTAGTTGTGCCTGTGGGAAAATCTAGGAAAGTTCCAAGGGTCCCAGGTTTTCAATAATTTTACATCCTGTACAACTTCTAAGGGTCATGGATTTTTAGCTGATGTTTCTGATATACCACTTAGTACCAACTATGGTATTAAGCACATAATAGATATCCATTCATTTGTTTATTAATTTGACAAGTATACATTATGCATTTACGATGTTAAAGGTGAATGTAGAGTTTGGGAGCAGGGAGATAAAAGAGAAAGAAGCTGGGAAATGGGTCTCAAGTAAACATTGTACTTCATTTTTTCATGTCATGTAGTGTTGGGACTCAGAAAATGATACCTCAAGGTATGCCACTTTGGCATGTTGCATTCTTTGCACTAAAGGAGATTGGAAGGCCTCAGATGCAGTCTCAGAAGCAAAGTCTCCCTTTAAACTTCTCCTCCCCACCTGTCTCCCATCCCTTTTTCTACCTTGAAGCAAGTCATAGAAACAGAATTCCTTTTCTCCATAGAAGCTAGAACACCTCTTCCCCAAAGCAAGTGATAAAACCTAGAAAAGGTACTGTCTCCCTTTACCCTTCTCCTGTGACGATCCTCATTCCACATGGATCCTGCCCCATACTCTGGGTGAAGGAATGCCATACAGTGCGGCCAAGAGGAATCTGAATAGACAAGCCTTGCCAGGTCCCACCCCCAGTCTATTGCTAGTAGATCATACTCTTTTGTCCAGTCATATTTCTTCATGGCTGTCCATTCCTTATTAAATCTAAGCATAAAAATAAACAGTTTGTCCTGGGTCTTTGGGTCTTCATTTCTTTTTGTTGTTTTGTTGTTGTTTTGAGTCGAATTCTCACTCTGTTGCCCAGGCTGGAGTGCAGCCTTGACCTCTTAGGTTCAGGTGATCCTATTGCCTCAGCCTCCTGAGTAGCTGGGACTACAAGCATGCACAACTGCATTCAGCTAATTTTTAAAATTTTTGTAGAGACGAGGTTTCGCTATGTTGCCTAGGCTGGTCTCCAACTCCTGAACTCAGGCAATCCTCCTGCTTTGGGGTTCTGAAGTGTTGGGATTACAGGTCCAGTTTGGGTCTTCATATCTAAAGGCTCCTGGGTCATAAAACTTTGATTAAATACATTTGTTGTGCTTTTCTCTTGTTAACTTGTTAATGTGACCCTTATGATCGATGAGGAAAATTATCACACTTTTCTATACCTACAATTATTATAAAAGTACTGGACATAGATCCATAGAAACAGAACATGAAAAGAAGGACAGAGGTAATCAATAGATGACAGCAAATTCAAGAATTTGGGAAAAAATGTCCCAGGGAAGGTAGCTTAATTTGCCACTATTTTAATCTAAAAGATAGCTTAATTTACTACTATTTTAAAAACTAACCAAGCAGGTCAGGCATGGTGTCTCATGCCTGTAATCCTAGCACTTTGGGAGGCAGAGGTGAGGGGATTGCCTGAATCCAGGAGTTTGAGACCAGCTTGGACAACTTGGTGAGACCTTGTCCCTACAATAAGTTAAAAAATGACCCAGCAGTGTTGGCATATGTCTGTGGTTCCAGCTACTCGAAAGGCTCAGGCTGAGGCAGAAGGATCACCTGAGTTCAGCAGGTCGAGGCTGCGTTGGCTGTGAATGTGGCACTGCACTCTATACTGGGTGACAGAGTGAGACTCTGACTCAAAAAACAAAAAACAAAAAACAAAAAGACGAACCAAGTAATTTTTTTCTCTCCTGTTTTAGAGTGTTTGTTCAAGTGAAAAATTTGGAATGGTCGTTTGAGAAATGAGGTCAGTGCCCTGAAGTTAAATGTTAGGTTCCTGTTTAATCAGTATAAAATAAAAAAATTTGTCCTGATTGCAATATTTTCTATACAAGATTGGTTTAAGAGTTACAACAAATTAATTTCTCAGTTATAGTCTGTTTTCTTTTTCCTATAGCTTGTTTTCTTTTCTTTAGAGCTTAATCAAGTTATTTGATCTTGGGTAAGTCATAAGACTTTTCTTTTTCTTCCTCTGTACAAAGAGGGAGTTGAATTAGACCAGAGTCTTTACAAAAACTTTTTTTTGGGGTTGGAGTCTCACTCTGCCGCCCAGGCTGGAATGCAGTGGCATGCTCATGGCCACCACAGCCTCGACCTGCAAGGCTCAGGTTATCTTTCCACCTCAGCCTTCCAAGCTGCTGGAACTACAGGTGTGTGTCACCATGCCCGGCTAATTTTTTTGATTTATTGTAGAGATGAGGTCTCTCTAAGTTGCCCAGGCTGGTCTTGAACTCATGGGCTCAGGCAATTCTCTTACCTTGGCCTCCCAAAGTGCATGAGCCATCATGCCCGGCCCTCCCAAAATTTTTTAAGTCAATGTCTCCTTTTAAAAAAATACTGTTCTTTTTTGTTTTATATTTTATTTTTAAACTTTTATCATCATCATTGTTATTTTTAGATAAGGGGTCTCACTATGTTGCCCAGGTTCATGGCACACTGTGCAGCCTCCAACTCCTGGGTTCAAGTGAGCCTCCTGCCTTGGCCTCCTGAGTAGTTGGGATTATAGACATGTGCCACCATGCCTGACTATGTCAATACCGGTTTGATGCATACAGAAATTTCTTTCTCTAAAATTATCTGGATTTCAAAAATAAACCACAGATTTTTCAGTAATGGCAAAGTGACGAGAATAGCAAATCCACTCTCCCCAAAAACCAAATGCAAAACTGGACAAAATTTAAATAAACAACCATTTACAACAATCTGACAAGCATTTATGCCTGAAGAACACTAAACTTCAGGTAAGAGTCTGAGGCATCTGAGGTGTTCTGGCCTAGTGCTACTCCTATTCCCCACCACCACTCCAGCTCAATACGCATAGGTTCTGCCAGGGTGGGGAGTTCATGAGAATTGGACACTTATCTGCTATAGTTGAAGGGTGACACTGTATTTGGAGCAGTGGGCAATGCTGATGCTTAGAGGCATTGTCAGTAGAAGTGACTTCCCTAGGGCAGGCAAGCAGGAGGAAGCCAAATAGCTTGGTTCTTACTAGCCTGTGTTTGCAGTTGTGGTTGGAACAAGCATTTTCCTAGTTGAGGCAGCATATCCGCATAGTGGAGACCAACAAGGGTCAAACTATCCACACAGGCCTGGCTGACCCTGGGGTTGCACATATGTGAAGAGGAGTTTCAAAAGGGCCATAGAAAGTAAAACATGGAGCATACTTAAAGACAGTCAGAACTTTAAATGTACTTCCCTAAACATACACAGATCTATCAGTAGGGAGGAGAAGACTTATTGGTCAAGGTGTTTGAGCATGCATACCTCTCTCTCTCGGTGAATATACCAGGAGGAACTCAAAAAAGCTTGGAATTATTTTTGTAGGGCAGGCCCCTTGCAGTACAGATAAGCAGTATAGGAACCCATCAGAATCAGTTACCAACAGCATTTTTGTGAAAGGCTGTATGGGGTTTCAGTGAATTTTTTTTTTTTTTGAGTTGGAGTCTCACTCTATTGCCAGATTGGAGTGCAGCTGCTCACGGCCAATGCAACTTTGACCTGCTGAACTCAGGCAATCCTTCCGCCTCAGCCTTCCAAGTAACTGGAACTACAGGCACGCACTACCACACCCAGTTAATTTTTTGATTTATTGTAGAGATGAGGTCTCGCCAAGTTGTCCAGGCTGGTCTCGAACCTCTGGGCTCAGGCAATCCTCTCACCTTGGCCTCCCAAAGTGCTGGCATTATAAGCGTGAGCCACTGCGCCTGTCCTTCAGTGAATTTTTCCTTCAGTGAGATTCTTTCAATGTATTTGCCTATTTCATGATGGGTGATTTACGAGCCTATCTGCCCACACTGTGCTGTGTTCAGCAGTTTTTGATAAAAAAAACAGCATGACCCCTGTGCCCCACCCTCCCTATTCACTCGATCTTGCCCTGAGTGACTTTTTTTGTTTCCCCAGATGAAAAAAGTCCTCAAAGGGAAATGTTTTGCCAATGTGGAAGAGGTGAAACAAAAAACAGCAGAAGCACTAAAAGACATCAAAATCGATAAATTCAAAAACTGTTTTAAGCAGTGGTAGCCTCACTAATCATCAGAGAAATGCAAATCAAAACTGCATTGGGATACCACCTAACTCCAGTAAAGATGGCCATCATTAATAATTTTAAAAAAACAGATGCTGGCAAAGGTGCAGAGAAAAGGGATACTTCTACACTGTTGGTGGGAGTGCAAACTAGTCCAACATCTATGGAAAAGTGTGGCAATTTTTAAAAGAACAAGACATTGACCTTCCATACAACTCAGCAATCCCCCTCCTGGGAATATACCCAGAGGAACTCAAATCATTTGACAAAAAAGATACTTGCACACGCATGTTTATTGCAGCACTATTCATAATAGCAAAAACATGGAACCAACCCTACTACCCATTGTAAGTAGACCAGATAAAGAAAATGTGGTACAGATTTAGACAATTGCATGATCTGGAAAGTCTCCTCTGCCATCTTCAGGAAAAAACTTATTCAGTGTTTTAATATCAGCAACAACAAACAGGAGCTGCAGCTGCTGCTAATTATATAATTGCATACATATTCACACGAATATTTATAATGAGGATATAAATAATGTGTACCCTGCGAATACCTTCCAATTTTAAACCTGGAGCTGCTGGTCGTGTGTACCCCAACCCCTTCCTGCGCCCCCTGACCATGCCACAGTCCGGTCCCACCCAGTCCCGTCCAGTCCTCCCAGGCCATCTGGTGGACCTTGCTGGAAGAAACCAACTCGGCCTTGTCCTGGTCCGCCCAGCCGAGGATGGGGGAGTGATGGACTTCTGCCTCTGAACTCCCTGGCCAGCAAGGGCCACGAGAAGGTGCGACCTCACCGGCAGGTGAAGGTGGGGCTAGAAATTTTCTTCCGGAGGATCAGGAACAAGTGCAGAAATATGGGACAGACCCGCCCTTCTATGCACCCCCGCACCCCACCACCATGATCCTCCCGTGCCAGGACTTGGAAATCTCCTGCAGGGTCCTTCTTGGGGAAGGCGCAAGGGAAAAGGGGGCAGGCAGAGGGCAATCCCTTGGGAGGTGCCAGACTGTTCCTGTGATTCCGGCCAGAATCACCAACTCAAATCCATCTTTCCTCATTTTCGGTCCAAGGGACACACTTGGTGGCGGCGACAGAACTTCACTCACTGTTTAAAACAATTAAAAAAAATTTTCCCATTGTACATGAGATGGGTATTTAAACAACTAACCAACCAGATGCTGGACTTGAAGGAGGAAAGCTTTAAAAATTCCTTCCCCCTCTTTTCTTGTGAGAGTCTTAGGCCTCCTTAAGGACAGGTTTGCCCTACATGGAAGATGTGTAGAAAAAAATTAGGAAATGATCCTTGGTTTTACAGTGATAAACGAAAAACAGTTAAAATTCTCCAGTGAAACAAAATCTTTGAGAATTATTATTATCATCACATTGTTGAAACAGGGAGCACAAAATAAAGTCCTGAAATAGAAAGATCATAACTGGATGAAAAGGCTACTGGTGGAGCAGGGAGGCTTTCCACGGAACCAGTATTTTCCCCCGCCCACTGCTCCTAAGATGTCAATCAAGACATACCTTTGGTTATCTCCAAGTAGATAGTTTTTTTTTTGAAAAGGCATACCACTGGTCATGTAATAAAAGCAAGTAGGCAAACAGACAATGACAGTAATGTGCTTATGCACCTTTATCAATTCATGTCCAATAAAAGAATAGTAGATGTCCATCAAAAGATGGAAATAGTAAAGAAAAAAAAAAAAAAAGAAGAATAGTAGCCCAGGGTGACATGTAGTGAACCTGATCAACACCAGGTTAAAGGGTTAGGGTTAGGGGTTTGATTCAGGTGGTTTTAGAGGTTTTTTTTTTGTTTTGTTTTGTGTTTTTTTTTTTTGTTGGGTCTCATTCTGTTGCCCAGGCTGGAGTGCAGTGATGCAATCATGGTTCACTGTAGGCTCCACCTCCTGGGCTCAGACAATCCTCTTGCCTCAGCCTTTGGAGTAGCTGGGACTATAGGTGTGGACCACCATGACGGGCTAATTTTTTGTATGGTTGAGGTATTGCTATGTTGCTTATGCTGGTTGCTTACCAAAGTCTTGGTATTACAGGGGTGAGACTGCACCCGGCCTGGAGTTGTTAACAATTATCCCTGTGGGAAAGAATTTTATAAAATAAAGACCACTCTCTGCACAGTTCCTTTTGCCTTTCGTCTACAGATTCCACTTATTTCCAAAGTAACCTTTTAGGTTAGCACCTTTTTCCCCCAATCACCTGCAGTGATTTTTTTTTTTTTTGAGTTGGAGTCTCACTCCTTCACCCAGGCTGGAGTGCAGTGGCACGCACGCTCATGGCCACCCCAGAGTCGACTTTCTGGGCTCCAGTAATCCTTCCGCCTCAGCCTTCCGAGTAGCTGGAACTACAGACGCGTACTACCACGCCCAGCTATTTTAAATTTTATTGTAGAGATGAGGTCTCACCAGGTTGTCCAGGCTGGTCTCGAACCTGTGGGCTCAGGCAATCCACTTGCCTCAGCTTCCCAAAGTGCTGGGATTACAGGCTGAGCCACTGAGCCTGGCCATGCGGTAATTTTTGTATTAAACTTTTGTGATACAGTTAGATTCTGGTCGCATTCACATTGCATCCAGAGATATTCCCATACCCTAAATAATTTCAATAATAAAATAGTTTCATTGTATACATTATGATTTACTCTTTGTACTGTAAAATTCTATGCCTTTTGACAAATGCACGTGGCAGATATCCACCGTTCAGGTACCACATGGAATATATCAAACCCCTTGTTTCCATGAACCTCATGCAACCTCTAAACTACTATCTCTGACTTTTCTAGAATGTCCTATATGTAAGGTCACACTCCTCACACAGGTGCTCTCACTCAGTTGTATGCATGTGAGATCCAGCCATGTAGCATGGGCTGATCGTTAATTCCTTTATACTGATGAATGGTGTCCCATTGCACAGTATTCCTCATTTTGGTTATACATTCAGCTATTGAAGGACATCCTGATTCCTTTAAGTTTTAGCAATTATGAATAATGCATCTATACATAACTGTGTGCTGATTTTTATTTGGGAATAATTTTTCTTTTTTTGAGTTGGAGTCTCACTCTGTCACCCAGGCTGGAGTGCAGTAGCATGCTCACTGCCACCGCAACCTCGACTTGCTGAGCTCAGGTGATCCTTCTGCCTCAGCCTTCCAAGTAGCTGGAACCACAGGCATGCACCACCATGCTTGGCTGCTTTTTTGGTTTATTGTAGAGACAAGGTCTCACCATGTTGCTTGGGCTGGTCTCAAACCCCTGAGCTCAAGCAATCCTCTCACCTCAGCCTCCCAAAGTGCTGGGATTACAGGTGTGAGCCACTGCACCTGGAGGGCATAATTTTTCAGAGCAGTTGTCTAAGTGCCTAAGAGGGTGATTGCTGGATCATATGGTGAGACTTGTTTTAACTGTCTTCCAAAGTGTCTGCAGCCATATGCCTTCCACCAACAACGAATGAGAGTTCCTGTTGGAATTGCATTGTGCTTTTAGCTATTTTATTTTATTTTATCCCCTGGACTCTCAGGCAAGCCTCTCGCCTCTGCCTCCCAAAGTGCTGGGATTATAGGCATGAGCCACCGTGCCCAGTTTTTTTAGCCATTTTAACAGTTGTGCAGTGCTAATTCCTTGTTGTTTTTATTTGCTTTTCCCTCATAACAAGTGCTGTTTAGTATTGCTTTGTATACTTGTTTGGCATGCATATCTTCCTTGGTGAGGTGTCTATCTATTCAGATTTTTACAAGTTTTCAGTTGGATTGTTTGTCCAACTCTTATTAAGTTTTAGAGTTTCTTGGTGTAGTTTGCAGACAAGTCCTTTTTCAGATGTGTTTTCCAAATATTTTTTCCAAATCTGTGGCTTGTTTTTTTGTTCTCTTGACAGGATCTTTCAAAGAGTAGACATTTTACATTTTAATAAAGTTCACAATATTGATTTGTTTTCTTCCATGGCCTGGCTTTTGGTTTTGTATCTAAAAACTTATTACCAAACTCAGGGTCATGTAGATTTTCTCTATAACTTTTATAACTTTGTACTTGAAAATTTAAGTTTATGGACTATTTTGAATAAAATTTGGAGTAAGCTAGAAGGTTTGTGTCTGTTTTTTTTTCCAATGCTGTTTCTGATTGTTGCACCACCACTGGTAGAACAGAGTTTTCTTTCTCCATTGAAATGCCCCTGTCTCTTTGTCAGAATCAGTTGACTGTATTTACATGAGTCTGTTTTTGGGCTCTCTATTCTGTTCCATTTACCGATTTGTCTGTTCCTTCACCAATACCACACTGCCTTCACTCTCTTCATTACTGTAGCCTCATGATAAGTGTTCAGATCTTGATGTGTATGTTCTTTAATTTTGTTCTTAGTTTTATGTCAGCTATTCTAGTTTTAGAAACTGTTTGTTGCTGGGAATTTGGGATTCTGCTGAATCTGTAGATCAAGCTAGAAAGAATGATCGTCTTTACAACAACGAGCATACCTGAACAAGAAATAGCTGTTTTTATATATATGTCTTCTGATATCTGTCGACTGTATTTCAAAATTTTTTGAATGCATATTTTGTCAGGTTGTATAGATTTATGCTTAAATAGGTCAATTTTGGGGTGCTATTGTAAATTTGTTTTTTCATTTCAAATTCCAATTCTTCCTGTACATTTTTGTTGATATGCAGAAAATCAATGGACTTTTGTCTATTGGTCATCTAATTAGCTTCTTGTTATCTCCATCCATTCCGATCAAGCCACGGGATGGATGACTTTATATCAGTTTTATTTTCCAAAATTATGGCATGGAATAATCAGAATGCTGAATTTCAGAGATTTACTGGGACTGTGGGGGGGCGGACCGCCACCGCTCCACGGGCAGCGCCCAACGTCCTGCGCTGCCCCCAGAGGTCGGCAGGGGGCGCGCGAAGCGCCTGGTTCGAGGACGCTTGGTGAGCGCCGCAGCGTGGCTTCAGCTCTGAGCCGGGCTCGTGGAGGCTGTGCCTCCGCTGCGGGGCCAGCGCTGCTCCCCCGGACCCGCCCAGGGAGACCGGCTGTGGGTCGTGACGCCCGGCCACGCGAGGAGAAGGTGAGGAAAGCGGGGAAGACGCTTCCCGTCCGGTCCGAGCGTGGAGGGAGCTCTCAGGGTCTCTGCTGTCTCGTGGGATGCCTTAGCAAGACATTTTGCAGATACCCCTCGTGGAGGCCCGGAGCGCTCTTCATCGCCTGCCCGGGTGTGTTTTGTTTTGTTTTGTTTTGTTTTTGCAGGCTCGGGTTTGTGTCTGGGGAAAGGAGGGGGACATTGGGACAGTTTCCGTGAAAGCTGGAGTCCCCGGACTCCCGAGCCGCCCTTCCTACTGCTTGCTCTCATTAGTGTTTTAAAGCTTCGATTTTCTTACAGTGCTAAAGTAGTTGAAACAATATTGAAAACGGAAAAGTAGACTCCTACCTTAATGTAGACTCACTACATTAAGTTCAAATATATTATTTCTTTTAAAAAAATTTTAATCGAAATATATTATTTCAAGCAAAACCAGAATTTAACATTTATTTTGTGGCTTTAATGGAAGTAAACTCGTCAACATTTTTTGTTTTGCTGAGAATGCCACGGTTTAATTGATAGTATCTTTGTAGTGGTCCATAGAATAATGTCTGTTTTATAAATATTGAGACCCTGCATTAGATGAAAAATATTAACTATGTCAAGTTTTGGTATTATATCATAAAATGAATTGAGAAAGTCACTCTTTTTTTTCTTTCTTTCAGGTCTTTACCATTTTAAGTAAAATCATAATCTGTTAATGATCAGTTAACCCTCAGCTGTGACTCATATGGTCCTGGTGTCTTTTGCAATATATCTCCAAGCATCATGTCAAGCTTTTCTATTTTAGAAAACTCTTATTTTAGAGTCTGTTGGGTTAATTATATTTTTACTCAGAAGTTGCCCATTTCCTCTAGGTTTCCAGTTTGATGCAATAGGTCTCTCTTATTTTAGTTTTTCCTTTCTTTCTAGTTTTCTACAAATTTCTTAATCCTATGTACTTCTGCTATTTTCTTCAACAATATTTAAAAATATACTTCTTATCTTATTTTTAAGAGAGGTGTTTTTCAATTTCTCATGATGCAATGATAATCTTAAATGATTTTAATTAATTTCTATTTGATAAGATGTCTTTGGCAGGATCCAACTGTCAGTGATATTGTTAAATATATATTCACCCACCCCCCCACCCCAAACTCTTTAATATTTAGATGAAATTGTTCTAAGCAAAATTTGTGAATCTGTTTAGAAGATAGAAAACACGCTGGGCTCGGTGGCTTAGCCTGTAATCCCGCGCCTTTGGGAGGCTGAGGTGAGTGGATTGCCTGAGCCCACGGGTTCGAGACCCGCCTGGGCAAGCGAGACCTCATCTCTACAAT
>CAUYQG010292714.1:0-19868 GCA_963574415.1 Tarsius wallacei
TTCCAAGTAGCCGGAACTACAGGTGCGCGCTGCCACGCCGGGCTAATTTTTTGATTTATTGTAGAGATGAGGTCTCGCCAAGTTGCCCAGGCGGGTCTTGAACCCGCGGGCTCAGGCAATC
This sequence comes from Tarsius wallacei, assembly GCA_963574415.1. Taxonomy (NCBI): domain Eukaryota; kingdom Metazoa; phylum Chordata; class Mammalia; order Primates; family Tarsiidae; genus Tarsius; species Tarsius wallacei. The sequence continues at coordinate 122 of CAUYQG010292714.1, forward strand.
CACTCACCTCGGCCTCCCAAAGTGCAGGATTACAGGCTGAGCCACCAAGCCCGGCCAGCTTCAATAATTATTAACTCCTAGCTAATTTTTCTTCATTTATCCTGCCATCCTCTTCCCTGTTTGTATATTATTTGAAAGGAAATCCCAGGAATATTAATATGTCATAAGGGATAATTTGAATGAAATTAGAATCTTTTTTTTTTTTTTTGAGTTGGAGTCTCACTCTGTCACCCAGACTAGAGTGCAGTGGCCACTCCCAGCCACTGCAGCCTTGACCTGCTGGGCTCCAGTGATCCTTCCGCCTCAGCCTTCCGAGTAGCCGGAATTACAGGCATGTGCTACCATGCCCGACTGATTTTTTTATTTTATTGTAGAGATGCGGTCTCGCCAAGTTGCCCAGGTGGTCTCGAACCCGTGGGCTCAGGCAATCCACTCACCTCAGCCTCCCAAAGCGCTTACAGGCTGAGCCACTGAGCCCGGCGGAAATTAGAATCTTTATTAGAGTGATATACAGTTAATTCCATATAACGTGTTTACTGTAAACCATTGTCCACATTTAAAGTATTGTAAAAATTGGTTTTCAAGATGACTAAGAATCATCAAGAAAGTTTAAATTGTGATTATCTTATTTGAAAAGACAGAGAAGTTACATTTTTGGGAAACCATAAAACATGATAGTTGGGAGCTCAGGTGATGTACTAGTGTTTCAAATCCCAGTTCTATCTTATTGGTTACATGACCATGAGTCGATTTTTCAATCTAAGTCTTCATTTTCTGATCTGCAAAATGAGAATAACAGTGATGTCTACTTCAGAGTTATTTATGATTTAGTGTATATGTCAACGAGTTGTTTTAATAACAAGCTAATATTTTTTATCTTTAAGACTAAAAAGGGCTTATAAGACAGGTATGCTCAAACTTATTTTTGTTATAGCCACAAGGAACTTAGAGTATTTTAATCATCTTACTCTTCCTGAAGAAAAAAATATAATTTTGATAGTTTTATAGATCTTTGTTTTAAAAATAATATCACATTGGTTATAACTGTACTATGTGTTCATTGAGAAAAAAAGAGGAAAATACACATCTGTCTAAATAATTGTATACAAAAGAAATTACTTGTAATATATACACACACATAGGAATTTAACTCTTAGGACATATACTTTTTCATTTTTATAGCACAAAATGGTATAGTGTGCTTTTATCTCACCAAGTTCTGTATCTGATAACTAGGATGCAAGCTCCGTAAGGTCAAGAAGTTTGTCTGGATGTCCTAGCATGTGGAGCAGTGCTTGGGTTTCATCTGTGCTCTACCCCTTACTAACAGTATGGTCCTAGATAAGTTACTTAACTCGTCTGATCCTCAGTATTGTTGTGATATTTAATGAGTTAATGTAGATAAAGTGTTTAGAACGGTACTAGGTATATGGATTAATTAAGTATTGGGTTTCATTTTTACTGTGTTATTATATCTTGAATTTTAAAATGCTGTTGAATGAGTGAACAAATTGTAACAAGTTCACTTATAAATTAAGTTAAAGTCCTTCTAGCCTTCTGTTCACTCATAAATAAAGCTAAAGACCTTTATTCCTAGTCCCCTTCTTAGAGATAACCACTATTGCCCATTTGCTATGCCTCCTTGTAGACCTTTTCTGTGTATTTACATCCCTAAAGAAATATGTATGTTTATGAGTACAGTTGTTTCTTGGAATCTGCACTGGATTGGTTTCAGGACACAAGTGGGTACCAAAATTCATAGATGCCCAAGACCCTTATATAAAATGGCATAATATTTGCATATAACCTGAATATTCTTTAAGTAAGTCATCTGTAAATGGCCCCCCACCACCAATACCCCCCATTCCCCCCACTCTCCTATTCCCCCACTCCCCCACTTCCCCACCTAAAAAAGTAGATTTAGAAAAAAATTTTAAATCATCACTAGATTACTTATAACATTTGACACAATGTAAATGCCAGATAAATAGTTAGTTGTTACAGTGTATTTCAAAATTTGTATTATTTTTTGTTGCTATATTTTTAAAAAATATTTTTTATCCATTGGTTGAACTCACAGATGTGGAACCCATGGATACAGAGGGCCAGCTGTATAAAAAATTTGGTGCGGTGTTAAAAAATATATGATATCACAACATATATATATGTCATTTGCAAGTTGCTATTTATATTCAACAGTGCAATAGTTTATCTTAGGGATATTTACTATATGCAGCATTATACTTGACTTTTTAGAACTTCGTGTTATATTTTGAGCATATTGCCATGTTATTAAATATTATTATTTTTTTTTTTTAGAGATAGGGTCTTGCTTTGTTACCCAGGCTGGAGCGCAGTGGCACAATCATAGCTCACTGCTGCCTTTAACTCATGAGATTAAGGAATCCTTCTGCCACAGCCTCCTGAGTGGCTGGGACTGCAGGTGCACACCACCATGCCCAGCTATTTTTTATTTTTTTTTAGATAGGGGTCTTGCGATGTTGCCCAGACTGGTCTTGAACTCCTGGCCTCAGGCAGTCCTCCCACTTTGGTCTCCCAAAGTGTTGGAATTACAGGCATGAGCCATCATGCCTACCTTTAAATATATATATTCTTTTTTTTTTTTTTTTTTGAGAAAGCAGGATTTATTGAGAAGACAGAAAAGCTCCCACAGTGGAAGGGGACCCAAGGGAGTTGCCCTAAATATTTTTTAAAATATGATTTTTAAATGACTCCATTGTGTGTTACCCTTGCTGACTTTTAAAGATTGTTTTCCTTTTTCCATTAAGTTAAATAATAGTGTGATGAATATTTGTATGCAAAAATCTTTGTATTTCTCTATGATCATTATCTTAGGGTAAATTTCTCTCTAAGACTTTTAATACATGTTGTAAAATGCTCTGTCAATATTTTCGTATCACCTAAAAAAAAAAAAAACTCCTATGAAAATGACTGGTGGCTGGTCTCAGTGGCTCAGCCTGTAATCCCAGCCCTTTGGGAGGCCGAGGTGAGTGGATTGCCTTAGTCCACGGGTTCAAGACCTCATCTCTACAAAAAATCAAAAATTAGCCGGGTGTGGTAGCTCACGCCTGTAGTTCCGGCTTCTTGGAAGGCTGAGGCAGAAGGATCGCCGGAGGCCAGCAGGTCAAGGCTGCGGTGGCCGGGAGCGTACCACTGCACTCCAGCCTGGGCAATGAAAATGACTGGTTTCAGTGGGAGGACATTCAGCTGCTTGAACTTAACCTTTAAGAGGGCCAACATTGCTTCCTTAGCACCAGTGCATCCAAAACTTAAAGTGAAACTTAATAAGGAAAAAAGTATTGCAAGCAGAATGAAGTGCAGCACAGAGTCCTAAGGTAGAAAAAATCATGTTAGAAGAATGAAAAGAAAACTAGGGTAGCCAGGCCATGAGAGGAAGTTGCCGCGAGGTAGGGACTTGAAGGCCAAGGCCAACACTTTGGACTTAGAATATTCTAAGTAGGGCTAAGCCACTGAAAGGTTTTAAGCTGGGGAAATTATAGTACTACGTGGAAGATGGTTTAGAGAGCATCAAGAGTGGAAGCTGGTGACCAGCTAGGAGATAGGATGCTTTCCTATTTCTTAGTCACTTTATAATATATATGTATTAATATACCTAGTATTATGGACTGAATGCTTGTGTTCCCCCCAGATTCGTATGTTGAATCCCTCACCCCCAATATGATCGTGTGAGGATGTGGGGTCTCTGGGAGGTAACCAGGTTTAGATGAGGCTATGAGCATGGAGCCCCCTTGATGGGATTAGTGCTCTTACAAGGGGACGTAACATCAGAGCTTCCTTTCTCCACCATGTGAGGATCCAGCAAGAAGGCAGTTGACTGGAAGCCAAGAACGAGAGTTGATCTTGCCAAGAGTTGATCTGCTGCACATTGGTGTTAGCCTTTCCAGCTTCCAGAACTGTGAGAAATGAATGCCTATTGTTTAAGCCACCCAGTCTGTGGTATTTGGTTATAGCAACTCAAGCAGACTAAAATACCTAGGAACTGGTAAAGGAGAAAAATGATTTAGAAGTGATGAGAAACTCTCACCTTGTTCCCTTTGGTTAGATATACTGCATTTCCTGATTTAACTTTCTAATACGATTGCTGCATGCCTGTCATTTTTCTTCTGTTTTATGACATCTCTAATCAGGATTTTAGGTTTGAATGTTTATCTTTCACTTTTGCTTAGATAATTATTTTCTCCCTTAACTTATCTTTTTTTATACATAAAGACAGTCTTTTATTGTGCCTCTCACACAGTGTTTCTTAAACTGATTTCAATGTGGATTTTAAATCTTTTTTAATGGAATATCTACTTGAGACACAGTTCAGAAAAGCTAGGCCAGAGGATTGAGTAAGTGATTCCAGAGACTCATGGTTAACCCAGTGAGAAAATGCCTTGCAGAAGTAGGTCTTGGACCTGCTACTAATGTTTTTATATTGATTTCTCAGATAATAATATACAGATTATGAAAATCATGACTATGGATATTACACTGTGGCGGAAATAAAGGTGTTTTGCTTTGGGGAAGGAGAATGGGCTCTGGAATCTGTAAATTGGGTTGAAATCTTAGTTTTAGCCTTCACTAGGTTGTGGGTAGCCTTTGGCAAGTTTCTTAATTTATTTGTCCTTAGTTTCTTCATTTGTAAAGCAGATTGGATTATACCCACCTTGTATGTTTTTTGTGAAGAGCAAATGAGATATGTAAGGTATTATTTTGTCAACTTACTTCTTAATGTTAATAAATTAGAAAAGGGGCAAAGGAAACAGGAAATTTAGTCAAGATAGTTTTAATAAATATAAATACAGCATGTAAGATCAGTAAGTTATAAATTTTTTTACTTGGATATGTAGAGTCTTGGGAATAGAAAAGCTGTTCGTTTATATAAAAGATACCAAAACAGTGTTGAAAATTAAGCTTAAAATTAACTGGAAGGGAATGTTTGTAATATATATGATAAAAGTTAATATCCAGACACACATACACACACACACACACACACACACACACACACGCACACAGAGAGAGAGAGAGAGAGAGAGAGACCACAAAACCCAGAGGTCATTTATAAAAAATTATTCTTGCATGTTTAAACTTCAGTCACCTTCAAAGTACTCTCCATTTGATAGAACAGACCTATCAAGATGCTTTTTCCACTGTCAAAACAGTTTTTGAACTTGTTAATATTTTTGCCTTTGAATGCTCCTAACGTTTTTTGTTTCACCTCTTCCATGTTGGCAAAACATTTCCCATTGAGGACTTTTTTCATCCAGGGAAACAAAAAGTTGCTCAGGGCAAGATTGGGTGAATAGAGAGGTTGGGGCACTGGGATTATGCAGTTTTAGATTAGAAACTGCTGAACACTCAGTGCGGCGTGGGCAGGTGCATTGTCATGGTGGAAGAATCAGTCATGTTTGCCACGACTTGGTTCATTTCTTCCACAGCGCAGCCTTTCACAGCAACACTAGCGTGATATACTGATGCCGATAGGTTCCTAAAACACTTACCTCATGGGAGAAGCCTGTACTACAAGAAGCCTGCCCTTCAAAAAAAGATAATTTCGGTTTTTTGGGGGCCCTGCCTTTTATACACATCACACACAGTTGATAGAAGAATAAGTCTATTTTTTTTTTTTGGAAAACACTTTGGCAGTAGTCATTAAATTTAAAATGCTTATACTCTTTGTTTCACCAATTCCATTTTTTTTTTCTTTTTTTTTAGTCGGGATCTTACTCTGTCACCTAGGCTGACATGGTATGATCATGGCTCACCACAACCTTGACCTCCTGGACCTCCTAGATTTCTATATTTTATCATTCTAAAACATAGATTATTAAAAGACATGCATTGAGGAGGTGAACATTTTTATATGCTCTGATATGTAAATTAGTGCTTTTCTTTTGACTTAGAATTCTAGGAATTTATTTTAAGGAAAAAAGTCATAGACATGAAGATTTAGATTTAGTTTTTGTTGCATTGCTATTTATAATATTATAATTTAGAAATAATATCTGACAACAGAATATTTTTAATAAACTGGGATACGTTTATTCAGTGGAATACTTCTGCCTAAGTCCCCGGAATAACTAAGACTACAGGCCCTTGTCACTACACCCAGATAATTTTTTTTTTTTTGGTAGAGACAAGGTTTTACTATGTTGCCTAGGCTAGTCTCTAATTCCTGGGCTCAAGTGATCCTCCCATCTCAGCCTGCCAAAATGCTGGGATTACAGGTGTGAGCCACCACTCCCAGTCTATATTTGTATTTTTTTTTTAAATTGTGTATGAATGTGCCTATAAATTCATAGGCAAAGGTTTGGAAGGATGAACTTCAAATTGCTAATAAACATTAGTAACTCCTGTACTTTAAGTATACATAAATTTTAAAGACTGTAAACTTAATAAAAGTAGCAATCAGTGGTTATTTTCTAAACATAAAACACAGAATTCATAAAGCAATATATTTGACTATGTAGGAATTAACTTTCAAATAGGGAGAAATTCCAACAGCTCAGAAGTGATGGTTTTTTTTTTAACTAGACTTCTATATTTTATCATTCTAAAACATAGATTATTAAAAGACTTGCATTGAGGAAGTGAACATTTTTATATGCTCTGATATGTAAATTGGTGCTTTTCTGGCAATAGAGAACACATTTTTCTTTTGACTTAAAACTCTAGGAATTTATTTTAAGGAAAAAAGTCACAGACATGAAGACTTAGATTTAGTTTTTGTTGCACTGCTATTTATAATATTATAATTTAGAATTATTATCTGACAATAGAATATTTTTAATAAACTGGGATATTCAATGGAATACTAGCCACTGAATATGTTAAAATATGTTGAGAAGTACAACATTTATGCAACTGTGTTGTTGAGCGTTCACTGTGTACCAGATTTGTTCTAAAGACATCATTATTTATTATTTTATTTAATCCTTAGAATAAGCCAGCAAGGAAAGCAGTTATTTCCATTTTATGTATAAGGTAACTTGGGCGCTGAGAGAGATTAAATAACTTGTCTAAGGTCACATAGTAAGTGGGAGATCTGGGACTCACTTTTACCTGTCTGACTTCAAAGTTCATGCTTTCAATTACTGTATTTAGTGATTTTATAGATATTAAAGTATGTCATCATTACATGAGAAAAAGGTTATAACTTCTCATTTTTTGCATATAGAAATCTTCAAGAAGGGTTTATTCTAAAATGTCAGAATTGGTAATAGTTGAGTTTGGGGAGTGTGGCTAATTTTTGTGTCTTCTATTACTGTGTTTTCCACAGTGAACGTGAATTACTTTTATAAGTAAAGTTTTTAAGAGCTATTTACTTCATAACAGAGAGGTGGAGTGTATTAAAAAAATAATGATTGCTTCTTCCTCTCTGTTTCTGGGTGTATTTCTGAGACATATTTCTGAGGTCAGGTGTATTCACTCCTGGTGAGTTGCCTGTAATTTCCTCTTGGGGATAGTCTATAAAAACTGGAAGGTTGAAGCAGCAGTGTTGTTCTAAGATCTGAAAAGTGGACAGATGAAAGATGTTCAAATAATCATATTGTAGCCATTATTCGGTTCCCTAGATTTGGGACCAGGGCCTCTAGTTACAGGATTCCAATTCAGAGGCAAGCACGCTACAGCAAGCAATTCCCGAGACTTGTCTCTAGCTTGTCAGTAGAAATCCTCCTTCACCTCTCCTTTCTCCCAATATATTCTCTTAGTTTAAGGTTATTTTTACTGGGTTCAAAAGAATTTGAACTAATTGTAAACAAATAGCTCTCTTTTGTGCCTGACTTTTTATGCATTCTTGTTGCTATGTAAACCAAATAAAGCTAGTTGTGTGAAAACCGGCTGCGGGCTGGAGCCTCCCTCCCTCTGGAGCCTCCCTCCCTCGAGGGAGGGAACGGGGGAAGGTAATAGGGAAGGACCAAGAGGAGTAGAAATGGAGGGAGAAAGTATCATATTTGCATCTCTCTTCTTGAGTCTTGCTGTTCAACTATTTAGAAGATGATGCCTGTAGCTGTTTGTGTTGGTCCTTAGTCATTCTCAGCAAATGAAAATGTAATTTGACTAATAGCTTTTTCTCTATGTTTGTTTGCATGTTGGAAGTGGTCACTATTTGGGGATGGAATTAATTCTGAACTATCTTTCAGGATGGAAAGGTTGGGAAAATGAATGGTTGTAGGGAATAACATGGGGTTTATGATTTTTGGTTTAAATAGTTACACTTTGGGTAATGGCATTAGAAAGCAGTTCCGGGGTGTCTCAATGTGCACTAGGTGCTATGCAAAGACTGTGCATAGCTGGGCAGTGACTGTCAAACACTTGTAATTGCAGCTAAAGCACATGACACAGAAACTGGGTAAATACTTGGAATCACTCATGAAAAGATTGTAAGGTTTTATTTAAATTGTGAATATTGATTAGGAGTTAGTGAAGCTAGACATAGGGTAATACGAGGTCCAACAATTAAGTTTTTGAACTCATCCTTGAAAAGGTGATCCATACCTCATTGCTGAATATCATGATGGTCACTTTCGAAGTACTCCCCTTGGGAAGCTATGCACCGCCGCCAGTGCCAGGTCCATCCATCAAAGCAACTTTGGAATTCTTTTTCTAAGATGGCCATTAGAGCTATCATGGTATTACCCTTGATGTCCTGAATGTCATCAAAATGTCTTTCTTTCAATATTTCCTTTATCTTCGGGTAAAGGAAAAAGTCATTGGGGGCCAGATCAGGTGAGTAGGGAGGGTGTTCCTATGCAGTTATTTGTTTACTGGCTAAAAACTCCCTCACAGACAGTGCTGTGTGAGCTGGTGCATCATCGTGATGCGAGAGCTCCTTTGGAACCATTTTTGCACACACCTTTCTCATGCCAAGATTTTCTGTTAAAATTTTCCTGTTTCTCTGTCAATGTTTATTTGGTATGCTTTGCTTCTCACAGTCAACTGATGATTTGGATGCATAATTTGATGAATCTTTGCAATGTTTTCGTCAATTCTGCTCATTACTGTCCATCCTGACCTCTTCACCAGTGGTGCTTTCTCTCACCTCAAAAAACATTTAATGCATTTGTAAACTGCTGCTTTCTTCATGGCATTATCCCCATAAACTTGGGCTCACATGTCCCTCATTTCACTTCCATTCTTGCCAAATTTAACAAGTTGGTTTGTTGCTGTAATTTAAATTCTAACATTCTCGCAACCTCAGCTCTGATGGCCATTGGAGGCTGAGGTGGAAGGATCGCCTGAACCCAGAAGGTCAAGGCATCTGTGAGCTGTGATCATATCACTAGACTCCAGCCTGGGTGACAATGTGAGACCCTGGCTCAAAAACAAAAGGCGGCGGGGAGGAGAGAAAGAAAGAGAGAAAGGAAGGAGAAGATACAAAGAAGTTTTGAGGGAAAAAGCACTACACTGAGAATCAAGAAGAATGGGTTTTGATTTATATTCCGTTACTAATTTAATCTGTGATTTGTCTTGTGATTTCACTTCTCTGGGCCTACATTTCAGACCTATGGAATTAGTGGTTTGGAATTTTTAAAAATTATCTGAAATTCTAAGGTAGAAAAAAGTCAGAGATGTCTTCAAAATTCTCTGTTGTTACTAAATAATGTAAGGGGGAGAACTTGTCTACAAATGTAAAATACCTGTTTTAGTTAGTATTGCTGCATTGCAAATTACTCCCAGAATTTAGGGACTTAAAGCAATCATTTTACTTTTCTTACGATTTTCTGTGTCAGGATTTTGGGAATATGTATTGTCCTTGACCAAATGACTTCCCTTTTAGGAATTCACCCTGTTGATATGCCAAGCACATGTATGATTATATACAAAGATTTAAAATACTGCAGTATTTGTGATGGAAAAGACTGGAGCTATCTTTGTTATATCTTTCAGGAGTTTATGTGTCCATCTGTGTTTCCATGCCTTCAATGCAGCCATTAAAATTCATGCTATCCTGGGAAGAACTTTTGCCATTCTTCTTTGTTGACTCTTCTGTTTCCTCATGTCTTCCTTTTTATTGTTTTACTCTCACAATTTACTAAGGCATTCTTCCCGTAGCTTCTTTTTTTTTTTTTTTTTTGAGTTGGAGTCTCACCCGGTCACCCAGGCTGGAGTGCAGTGGCACACTCAGTGACCACCCCAGCATCGACCTGCTGGGCTCCAGCAATCCTTCCTCAGCCTTTCAAGTAGCCGGAACTACAGGTGCACGCTACCACACCTGGCTAATTTTTTTATTTATTGTAGAGATGAGGTCTTGCCAAGTTGCCTGGGCTGTTTTCGAACCCATAGACTCAGGCAATCCCCTCACCCCGGCCTCCCAAAGTGCTGGGATTATAGGCTTGAGTCACTGCGCCCAGCCCTAGTAGCTTCTTAAGAGATAGTGAATGGGAATTAAATTTTGAGAACTTGAGTGTCTGAAAATATCTTTACTCTTTCTATATGCTTCTCTGATTGTTTGATCTACATTTGGAATTGTATTTCTAATTCATTTTCTTTTAGAATTTTGAAGGAGTACACCATTGTTCAGTGTTATTCTTGAAGTTTGATGCCATTCTGATTTCTGTGTTGTTTGCTTGTTTGTTTTGAGTCAAGTCTTACTGTTGCCCAGGCTGGAATGCAGTGGCACACTCATAGCCACCACAGCCTCTACCTTCTGGGCTCAGGTGATCCTTCCACCTCAGCCTTCCAAGTAGCTGGAACTACAGGCATGCACCATCACACCCAGCTAATGTTTTTATTTATTGTAGAGATAAGGTCTTGCCAAGCTGCCCAGGCTGGTCTCGATCCCCTGGATTCAGGCAGTCCTCTTGCCTCTGCCTCCCAAAGTGCTGGGATTGCAGGCATGAGCTATTGTGTCTGGCTCTGATTTCTGTTTTGTATAGTTCTTTTGCCCACTTCTAATGAAGCTTTGAAGATATTCCCTTCATTCTTGATCCATGGTGTTAAAGTGTGATTAAAATTTGGCCTGCCTTGGCATGGTCTTTTTTCATTAGATGTCCAAAACATTGGGTTAATCTTTCGTTGTTTTCAGTCTTAGGGAATTTTCTTTTCTCAGTTCTGGGAAATATTTCTTTTTTGATAATTTCCCTCTTCCCTTTTCTATCTTGATCTGCCAATTTTTGAAAACATTTTTTCTTCTGTTTGTCTTTTTATTCTACTTTTTGTGAAATTGCTTTAACTTCATCTTCCAATTCTTCTATTGAAGTTTAAAATTTCTGCTATAATTTTTAATTTCTAAAAACTGCTTTTACCCATTTACTAATAGTTGTTTTTAAAAAATCATGAGTGGTTGTTGAATTTTATCAAATGCTTTTTCTATATCTGAGATCATATTATGTTTTCTCCTTTAATTCATTATTGATAATGGTAATTCTATTAAGCAGTTTTTAAAATGTTGAATTACGCTTGCATTCTTCAAATAAGCTTACATGATCATTTTTTTTTTTATGGTGCTGTATTAGTTTGCTCATATTTTGTTCATGAGCTCATATTTTGTATATATCTATGTTCATGAGTGATTAATTTGTAGTTTTCCTTTGCTGTGATACCCTTGTCTGGTTTTGGAGTCAAGGATATGCTGGTTTCATAACAAGTTGACTGAGTCTGCGAGCTGGACTGACAACAGACAAATTAACAAGAGAAAAACAGACAGAAGGTTATTGACATGAGCATGTTACATGCACACCGAAGAACTCAGTGATGAATAACTCAAATAGCTAGAACTTGGGCTTATAAAACATCTTAGTAAAAAAATGCTATACATATATATTTTTTTTAGAGAAGTGACAAGACCAAGGAAAGAGGACTTTGAGCTTTTTAGGTTGGCACATTGTGGGAAGAAGACAAGAATGTGAAGACACTAGTGGTAGGTAGGGCTAGTTAGTTGATAAGGTTGTGCAGACTTTTCTCAGTGCCATCTCATCTCTGGTGATGACGTTTTTTGTCTCCTTCTTGGTAAGGGCAGTGATGGGGGCATTGTCACAAAGGGAGTCTATGTTCTTTGTTCAGGTGGATGGATGGGAGGGAGAGAGGCAGAGAATGCATCTTTTGTCTCCTTTTTTCCAGTTGTCTTCAGCTCAAAATAATTGTTAGGCCAGACTGGCATATTTTAGGGTGACATACTCTGAACTCCTTCTTTACAATTAACTAAAAGCATAGCTATATTTCTTTGGTACCACTTACCAGAGAAAGAAAGAAAGAAAAGGAATGTATAGGAATAAAGGTAGCTGGGCAGAGGCAGCAGTTGTGGGTTGGTATGGAGAGGTGGGGGGGAGGATGAAGGTGGAGAGAGAAGACTGAGTATGTGTAATTCATTGGTGACAGTAAAGTGACTATTGTCCCCAAAGCTTCCTTGCAAAATTTCTGTGACATTTTAGGGTGGGAACGTTATATTTTCATTTGGAACATATTTGGGGTAAGATAGTGGACATAAAAAGAAATATAAAATCTAGCCATAATCTTGAGAATTTACCAACACTTGGAAAGATTTACCAAGTGCTGAGAGGGAGGGATATCAGTGCAAAGGGGCATGGCCTGCAAGCTTGACAAGTGGACATTAAGCCATTCAGAGAATGGTTCGTCTCCAAGGATGTAAAGGTAAAGCTTCGTGTAGAAGGAGGCAGGTACTTTGGCATTAAAAGAAAAAAGGGGAAGGACAATAGAAGGAGCAAACAGAAAGGAGATCGAACCAGGCGTAGTGACTGACGCCTGTCATCCCAGCACTTTGGGAGGCCAAGGCGAGAGGTTGCCTGACCCCAGGGGTTTGAGACCAGCCTGGGCAACTTGGTGAGACCTTGTCTCTACAATAAATCAAAAACTTCGCCAGGCATAGTGGTGCATGCCTGTGGTTCCAGCTGCTTGGAAGGCTGAGCCATAAGGGTTGCCTAAGCCCAATGGGTCGAGGCTGCGGTGGCCACGAGCATGCCACTGTACTCTAGCCTGAGTGACAGAGTGAGACTCCTCCTCAGGAAGGGAGGGAGGGAGGAAGAAAGGAGATAGAAAAGTTCTTTTAGACTGAGGAACTTATATGCAAAAGTACAGAGGGACTAGTGATAGGTCATTCTGGTCCTTGTTAGTGCCATCATTCACCTAATCAGCTGGTAGCAGAGTACCAGAAACCTGAGACTCTTCTTAGACACCCTCCCCCACCGCCATTACTAAGAGAAAACTAATGACTCAAAGAGCTATCAAGAAAAAACTAAGACTGTTTTTGGAAGAAGTAAGACTCAAGTTTTGAACATAAGTGACTAGAATCATAGATTTTTTTGGAATACAGAAGCAAAGATAGGGAGGTAGTTTGAAGGAGAAAAGGCAATGAGGAGAGAGACCTCTTCCTTCAAAACAGGAAGAAAAAGGTGGGTGGATATACCAAGAACTTTTGATGATTTGATGATGGAACTTGCAGTAATCTCAATCTTCCAGTGGAAGATAAGCTCGCTGCCTAAGTAAAGCTGAGACCCTGTGTGTGGAATTAGCAGAAGACTTTGAGACTTCGCAGGCAAGTCTTCAAGACCTGCTGGAAACGTGTGATATACCAGTGGAGAGACTGGCAGTAGAGCTGTTAGTTTGAGAACTGACAGTTGCTCAAGAATGAGTTGCTCAGAAAGCAGACATTTTGGATTTCCTCCTTCAGATGGAGGATTTTGGGGCATATGGAAATATTCCAGAGATTAATAAAATGTTGAGCAAATTGATAACCAAAAGTCCTTGTAATTTGTCTCCCCCTTCTGTGTGTCAGAGAATGCTGCTATGTAGCTGTGTACCCTGAGGGACCCAACAGAGGTTGGTTAATTATAATGAACTGTTAGAACGCACTGTTCTGAACACAGTTGTACTCGCTTGCCACCTGTTTTGGGAGTTCATGTTAAAACCGCCGTTTGTTTCAAAATTATGAGCTTACATTTTGAAAATAAGAGCATTTATTATACGTATTTAAAATATAGAGACATTTAAATTCTTCCTTTCTTCCTTCTCATCCCTGGTCCCAACAGGTAATCATTGTTGTTGACAGTTTGTTGTGCTCCATTCCAGAAAAATTGGGTGTGTGTATGTATATAATATTATACATTATCATGCTTTACATTAAGTACAGGCACATATTAATATATGTATCCTGACAGTGTATTTAGACTGCATATATCTTAAAACCATTTCATTTACATTTTTGCTTAATAAATTATATAAACTTGTTTTCTTTGGCCTCTGGCCCTATTTCCTTTGTATAGGGAGTGTGCTGTGGGAACAGAAATTCTGAACACCTGTTTTGTTTTTAACCAATTTTCTTTGCATTCACATTGGATTAAAATAGCAAAACATTTTCCTTTTTTTTTTTTTTTTTTTTTCTTTTTTTTTTTTTTATTGACATTTTCCTTTTTATTTAAATGTATTTTGTCTTAAAAAGAGTGAGGATAATAAATGGAAATATTAACCACACTTGCTGGTATTCAGTATTCCTGTGTCTGGTGTTATGTGCTCATCTTTTTTGCTTGGCATAGCCCTACAGTGTTCCCCCACTAGAGGGCACTAGGGTATTATTTATTTTTAGTGTCTGTTAACAGTGATTTGAGCATTAACTTTCCTATGTTTTCTTATTTGTTATGAATAATATGTTCATCCTGATATTACTGTCTTTGGGGTATATGGACAATTAAGGGACCTCCGTGCTAGCAATTATGACTTTGAAGACTGTTTTGTACTTAATACTTAAAGAAGAGGCCAGACTTTGTGGCTCAGCCTATAATCTCAGCACTTTGGGAAGCCAAGGGGAGTGGATTGCCTGAGCAGTTCGAGACCAGCCCAGGCAACTTGGTGAGACCTGGTCTCTACAATAAATCAAAAATTAACCAGGTATGGTAGCATGTGCCTGTAGTTCCGGCTACTTGGAAGGCTGAGGCAGAAGGATTGCTGGAGCTGGGGTGGCCATGAGCGTGCCACTGCGCTCCAGCCTGGGCGACGGAGTGAGACTCTAACTCAAAAAAAAAAAATGGCCAGACACGGTGGCTCACGCCTGTAATCCCAGCACTTTGGAAGACTGAGGTGAGAGAATTGCATGAGCCCAGGGTTCAAGACCAGCCTGGCCAACATGGAGAGACCTCATTCTATAATAAAAAAAATTTTTTTAAGTAATAATACTTAAAGAAGAAAAGGAAAGGGTGAACTTGGAACAATGGAAACAGAGGGTACAGAAGCACACCCTTCCTGTGTGATGCACTGAACTTTGACAAAGAAGCAGCCAAGGTAATTCCACAGGCAAAGGATTCTTCTTTTCTTTTCTTTTTTTTTTTTGAATCAGAGTCTCACTCTGTCACCCAGGCTGCAGTGCAGTGGCATGCTCACGGCCACCCCTGCCTCGACCTGATGGGCTCAGGTGATCCTTCCACTTCAGTCTTCCAAGTATCTGGAACTTCAGACGTGCAAGTGAACTAAACCTGGCAGTAGGAATGAGGAACGTTCACATCAGATGTTTTACTGTTTTCTTGCATTTATTCTCTTTTTTCTGTATGAAGTAAGCTGTCACCCTGAAGGTGAGGGTAGAAGAAGTTTTGGGGAACAAATATGAAGTATTCTTCCTGAGAGGGGAGAGGGGTATGTGCTTATTAAAGAAACTTTGTAAGATGACTGAGGCACTGTCGGTGCTCATTTGATGTTTGGGAAGATAATTCTGAAATGAAACCAGTCAGCTTAGTCACGTGGTTTTTTTCTTGCTATATTTAGCTGCTTGGGCCCAAACATGGAATTAATAGATTGGCATATGCCATCAAGGTTGAGGTTTTGCCTGCAAAAAATGCTGGAGTGATGTTTGTTCGTTTTGTCTAGGCCACTGGTCACTAGTGAAGGTGTTCTTAAGAGTCATGATCAAGATGGGCAGAAAAGCTAGGCTAGAAAAGGAGGAAAATGAAACTAGGAAGGGGTTCATGAATAGGAAGAAAATGATGGGGTGATTGGGTGGAGGACACAGAGTCACATTTTGGGGCCATTTGCCAGCCTGATTCCATACCAAGTAGCCATGATTTAGTAAGGTTCCAATACTGCTACTTTGCTAATAAGGTAGAGCTGTGTAAGGTGCCTTGATGGTCCTGTGAGACGAAGGTGACAGCTCTGTAAAATCTCTACTGTCTTTTGTCTACTTTGCTTTATGAAAGGGGAAAAAAGAAGATAAAACCCTATGAGTTGTAACTCTAATAAGAATTGCCTTGATCATTATGTTACTTGACTGATATTCATAAATTAGAACTCTGACCTGGACTTCAGCCTGCACGCTTTAACTCAGGTGTACATTTAGTTGGTACACAACTCAATTACTCAGAACTATTTGGCTCATTTTTGCCTATTGTATCCAAAAGCCTTACAGAGCATGGGATTACTGACCACAAGGCAGTTCAGGGTTAATAAGAGTACATTCAACAAGCATGTGAGGCTGAGGGCATTTTGCATAATGAGTGCAGAGGTGCCCGATTCGAGTCTTAGCTTTGCCTCTTAGTAGCTGAGATCTTGGGTCAGTCACTTCACCTGTTCATATTTGTTTCCTTTGTTATAAAATGGTGATAATAAAAGCACCTACCACTGGGCACAGTGGCCCACGCCTATAATCCCAGCACTTTGGCAGACTGAGGTGAGAGAATTTCCTGAACCCACAGGTTCGAGACCAGTCTGGGCAACTTGGTGAGACCTCATCTCTACAATAAGTAAAAAAATTAGCTGGGCATGGTGGCACATGCCTGTAGTCCCAGCTACTTGGAAGGCTGAGGCGGAAGGATCACCTGAGCCCAGCAGGTCGAGGCTGCAGTGGCCATGAGCATGCCACTGCACTTCAGCCTGGGTGACAGAGTGAGACTCTGACTCTAAATAAATAAATAAATAAATAAATAAAAGCACCTAACACATAGGGTTGTAGTAAGAATGAAATCAGATGGTTTGTGCCACAACAACATACTATTTGGATTGTAGAAAGCATTCAGTAAATGGAGTCCCTTTTGTAAAATTGTTGTTACTAAAGGCATGGAGATGTGAAGCACCATGACAATTTTTGAGACTTGGAGTTAGGTGTAACTTATTTATTCAAGACCCAAATCCCCTATTATTTCACCAGTGCGGCCTCCCCACATCCCGCAATGTAGAGCTGTGTCTGCTGGTCTTTGCACTCTCTCATACTGTAAGCTAATGTTTCTTCCCTGGTAGAAGTTGCTTGCTATTTTCAACAAATATGTATTGACAGCTGAATGCATCAGGCATTATGCTAGATGAACAATACAGACAAGGTCCCTGTTCTCAAAGCTTAAATTCTAGAATGGGAAAACAAAAAATAAGTAGTTTCAGAAGGTGGTAAGTAATGGGGCCCGGTGGGGTGACTAGAGAAGACCTTGAAGAGATAGCGTTTGAGCTGAGACCAAGGGATGAACTCCTTGGAGTGGGCATAACACCCTTCGTTCCCCCACTCCACCCACTTATGATCTCGATTGTGTGCATGTCCTTTCCTTCAGGTTTGCCTTAAGACCCTCGTTGCCACCTTCAGTTTGTACACACATTTTGTATTTGTTTGTGCTAGAATATAGCTCTGCTTTCCCTCCTTGTCTCCAGACAAGGGAGCTGTTGAGCTGACTTGAGTCTTTATCCTTGATCCACCCATGTTTTAATTTGATACACAGATGCGTAAGTAGAGTGCTGCCATCCCTCGGCTTGGCTTTCCTCTTGGGTGTATGTGCTGTTCATTTCTTCATTATGCGCTCTTGGTAAATAGTAAGTTTGAAGCAAGCGTCATCATAAACACTAGGAATATGTTACCGTAGTAAATGTTCTAGAAAAATTTAAACAGTAATCTATTCAGAGGTTTATCGATTAAGGTTAAAACTTTTGAGGAAACATTTAGCCCTCCCAAAGCTAGGCTGCAGCTCATCCTTGATAATCTGGTGACTGCTTTAAGGAGATGGCTCTCTGTTGCACCTGGTTAGTCAGCAAGGTAGGATCCAGTTTTCTTGACTTGAAGGGGTATCAGAGGGGTAAGGGTCAGAGAGCACTTTCTATAAAAAAACTTTTCTATAGGTTCCTTGGATTCCACAAGTAGATAGGGAGTTGAATGGAACTGGTGATTGTCGGAATTAAGAGCCAATTCTCTCCCAGGATTGCTTTGTTGCCTAAATCCCATAGCAATGACTTCTTTCTGAATGCTCATGCCCTCCATGGTTAGGTACCTGTCTGAAACAGAAGTAAAGGAGAGTCTTACCATTAGACCTACAGGCCCCCGTACTGTCTACTAATTATTTCAACGACATAAACACCTTCTACGTAGGTTATACCTCTGATCCTAAAGGTTTATCTTTCTGTTCTATTCCCTTTTTCACCTGTAGGTTTTCTCAAAGAGTTCAGGATGACCCACTTAAGTGGTAACTTGGAGTCATTTATCTTTGTATGGAATTAGTCTTTATGTTTTGTGATACATTTTAAAGAGCTCATCTTGCTTTTTAAAAAATAGCCCATGTCGGCCATTGCCTAGCAAGACTCTGGTGTGGCCATATGCTCTTTGAGCTATGGCAGTCCCATGCTTCCTGGCTTTGGCCCCTTCCCCCACCTAAGGGAGGTGAATCTTCTCTCTCCCTTCTTTCTCTCTCTAGCTTACTTTTAAATAAACTATATTTTTTTAATTTAAAAAAACAACCCATGTCTTTTCCTTTAAACTATGTAAATGATAAGTCTTAAAATGATGCTGTAACTTAACTGGCAGCATAATGCTATTTAAATATATGCTGTATAAGACCAAAAAAAGTACATTATTATCAGCTATAAAGCTGAGGGAAGTATGGATTTCATTATATTTTCATTTTTTATTTACTAATTTTCTTAGTTTCTTTGAAAGAAACTCTTCTGTTTCATGAGTCAGAGAACTTTGAGTCTTCTAATTTCCTTTTTAAGAGTAAGCAATTCATCCTTAAATATAAAAAATAGCATAAACAAATTTTCTTTTAGAATAGTATTAAGTTCTAAAACAGCAAGAATTTTAAATAAAATTTTTGAATTTAAAAAGTTGAAAAAGTTTTGAATATTATTCCAAAACAAAGTCAAAGATATTTACTTACTTTTTGTGTTTTCACCTAGACATAAGGAACAGTTTTAGAGTTAAAAATAACAATTTATTGGATGATAATGAAGTTACAGAGATAATAACAGGTGCAGCTGAAGGCAGACAGTAGGAGCACAGTAGAAATAATGACCTGAAGGCACTTTTATTTATACTGTAACCAATATTTTCAGAAAATTTTAGAAAACACAAAAATATACAAGCACACACTCCATTCTCCAGCACAATGATGATGTCATAACACACCATATAGCCTCCGGAAAGCTCCACTCAGAAAGCCCCCAAATAAAAGGGGAGGGTGATAGGGAGATCTTCATTGGCAATGGCAGAGGTTATGGAAAGTTAAGTCCTGCAAATGTGTAAGAATGACGAGAAGACCTTTCCAAGACACTCCTTTGCAGGTAAAAATTATTCGTGTCCTCTTTGTCCACAGAGCCTTTTTTATCTCCTGGGTCTTCCACCACTTCTTTGCAGTGGTTCTTAAAATGTCTGTGGACTGCTGGGGGTCCCTGATACCGTTTCACAGGGTCTGTGAGGCCAAAACTTTTTTTTTTTTTTTTTTTTTTTTTTTTTGTTTTGAGTGTGGGGTGCCCCCGGGGGGGGGCCGTGGCAACCGCCCCGCCCCCCCCCCCAACACCCGGGGGGCTACCG
>CAUYQG010292717.1:0-11562 GCA_963574415.1 Tarsius wallacei
TAATCCCGTGCTTTGGGAGGCTGAGGTGAGTGGATTGCCTGAGCCCGTGGGTTCGAGACCCACCTGGGCAACTTGGTGAGACCTCATCTCTACAATAAAAATCAAAAATTAGCCGGGCATGGTAGCGTGCGCCTGTAATTCCAGCTACTTGGAAGGCTAAGGCAGAAGGATCGCCGGAGCCCAGCAGGTTGAGGCTGCGGTGGCCGAGAGCGGCCACTGCACTCCAGTCTGGGCAACAGAGTGAGACTCCAACTAAAAAAAAATAATAAATAAATAAATAAATAAATAAAACAGCATGCATTTATTACTTTCCTGTTCTATAGGTCCAAAGTTTGACAGTGGTCTCAATGGGATAAATCTAGGATGTTGGCCAGGCTGTTTCCTTTCTGAGGTCTCAGGAGAAAATCAATTTCCTTGACTTTGCCAGTTTCTAGAAACTCCTATACTGCTTTGTGTTTACCTCTTTTTTCTATCTTTAAAATGAGCAATGTATCATCTCTCTGAACCTGCTCTTGTAGCCTGTCTCTTTCTCTGACCCCCAACTGAAAATATTTTTCACTTTTAAGGACCAGGTCCACCTGGGTAATATAGGAGGATTTCCCTCTCTCATTGTTGCTAACTTAATCAAATATGTGAAGTACCTATCGCCAAGTAAGGTAACATGTTTATAGGGTTAGGATGCGGTATCTGCCATTATTCTGCCTACCACATGGCCTGTATGGAGAATAGCTTTGTGATCGACCCTTAGTTTAGTAGTTTTTGTTTGTGGTATGGGAACTTCTTGCTCTAATCAGTGCTCAAACATATCCTGATTTTAGAACCACAGAATGTTGGATTTGAATGGGAACATAGAGATCATCTAGTTCAAAATTTCCATTTTAAGGGTGAGATAAAATTCACCAGCAAAAGTAAGTGATTCATACACATTATTTATTTAATGGTGATAACTAGCTTTCCTAATTTGCTGTTAAATTGTTTGAAAGTTTTGGTCATATTTTTATTCAGTTACAAGGCAGCTTTATGTGAAAACAAGACTATTTTTTTCCATAATATATTCATTTTTCTCTCAACTCATGTCTAAAATCTAATGACGTGAGTTTTACTAACACATCAAATGATAAACTATTAAAAAGACAAACATTTAAGTTTTGTTTTGCAAAAAGAGAGAACAGAATGTTGACTTTATCCACAGAGAAGTGACGCTCTGAGTTTTTCCTAATTGCTAAAATTTTCATACTGTTCCTTTTAAAATGTTATAGTGTTCTTTTTTACAGTCACATCTCACAGAAATCAATTACACAGAATCGACAGCTTTTATTTCAATACAATAAGCTCACTTCTATTTACATATGTACTTCATACCTTTGAATGAGGGAAATATCAAGGGGGTAAATGAGGTATGTTGTGATATTCCCCACACTCAGTAGATGCATCCTGACGACACATATGACATTACCTGACAACCTAGGGCATGTTTGGTAATGAGTCCTAAAAAAGAAAAGCAATTACAAAATCTTTCAAGAACTTTGACATTGTCTAGGAGCTGTAAAGTAAAATGTTCCACGACTTAATTTACAATTGACTGGAATTACAGGCATACCTCAGAGATATTGCAGGGTCAGTTGCAGACCACTGCAATAAAGTGAGTCACACAAATCTGTTGGTTTCCCAGTGCATATAAAAGTTATATTTATACTATACTATGGTCTATTAAGTGTGAAATAGCAGTATGTCTAAAAAGAGGTACAAACTTTAATTAAAAAATACTATATTGCTAACGAGTCTTCAGAAGTCATCTTTCTTTTGGTGGAGTGTCTTGCCTTGATGTTGATGGATGCTGACAGATCAGGGTGGTGGATGCTGATGGTTGGGGTGTTGTGGAAATTTCTTAAAATAAGGCAACGATGTTGCTTGCCACGTTGATCGACTCTTCCTTTTACCAAAGATTTCTCTGCAGCATGCAATGCTGTTTGATAGCATTTTACTTGCAATATATCTGTTTCAAAATTGGAATCAATCCTTTCCAACCCTGCTACTGCTTAATCAAATAAATTTTTGTCATATTCTAAATCCTTTGCTGTTAATTTCAACAATGTTCACAGCATCTTCACTGGAGTAGATTGCATGTCAAGAAACCACTTTCTTCACTTATTCACAAGAAGTAATGTCTCATCTTAAAGTTTTATCCTGAGATTGCAGCAATTCAGACACATTTTCAGGCTCCACTTCTAATTCTAGTTCACTTGCTATTTCCACCACATCTGCAGTGGCTTCCTGCACTGAAGACTTACACCTCTCTACCTCATGCATGAGAAGTTGACTCCAACTTCTTCCAATTTTCTGTTATGTTACTATTTTGAACTCCTCCCATTAATTAAAACTGCTATTAATGGCATCTAGAATGGTGAATTATCTACAGAAGGTTTTTAGTTTACTCTGCTCATATCTATCAGAGGAATTAGCATCTATGGCAGCAGTCTGAACACACATGACATTTATTAAGCAAACTTTTTGTCTTACATGGAAAGACCCAAAAAACCCCGAATTATCTTTTGGAGGGAAGATCCCTTGTAGTACACTCAGAATTTGTTCCTCTGGATCTAAATGATAATTCTAGTTTTTTGGGGGGTCCTCTCTCGTAAGACAAAAAATTTGAGAAGGTTGCATCATAATTTGCAGAAGAAAAAGTCCTGAGTTCTGGCAAACAGGTGACTGATTCTTCCACCATGATAACAGCCTGCCCACACCATGCTGAATGTTCAGCAGTTTTTCACCAAAAACAGCATGACCCACATACCTTACCCTCCCTATTCACCCGATCTCACCCCAAGAGACTTTTTTGTTCCCCCAGATGAACAAAGTTCTCAAGGGAAATGTTTTTTTGATGTGGAAGAAGTGAAACAAACAAACAAACAAAAAGGCAGAAGCACTGAAAGGCATCAAAAATTGGCTTGAGCAGTGGAAAAAGTGTCTCAATAGGTACATCACATCAAACACAGTACTTTGAATGTGACTGAAATTTCAACATGTAAGAATAAATACACAATTTATTATAAATAAATTCCATTTTGGGGGGGTTACTTCCTTGTGTGTGCATGAAGATTTTGGTGCTCCAAATCAGTTACAATAGTGATATTAAAGATCACTGTTCACAGACCACCATAACAGATATAATTAATAGCATATATCAACATGTATCTTGAGAACATTTTCATGAGTTTTAAAATTGATGTTCACTTCAAGAATATATAATACACAGGGGTGATGTTATTCTTCTCCTTTTATTTTGAGCACAGGTCAAGTTACTTAATCAATCTTCTGGCACTCAACCACCCTCCAGTTTTCTGTATCTGATGAGTATATACATATAAAGTGTGATATCAATATAATAAATTAATATACAAGAAATAACATAAACTTCACATTCTGTTTCAGAATTTTTTTTATTATGTTATTGTGGGGTACAGTTAGGGGTTAGGCATACAAAAATGTTTCGTTCAGGTACCCTTGTTGATAAGAGGTGTCTCCCCATCCCCAGACAGATACCCACCACCATTTGTTTCAGAATTTTTAAGTTAGCTTCTTTCATATACAAAATTAAGATTTAGAATATCATTAAACACATTTTAAAAATTCAGGTTGAAACAAAGTGTTTTTTACAGGAGTTTATCTATCTACGTTTTTGGGGGTCAGTCTTCTCTAAATAAAGCTCAAATTGAAGAAAGAAAGCTGAGGGGGAGGAATTAAAAAATAGTTTCTTGTTTCAAATACCACACATTGATATTGTGATGATAAATTGTTCTGTTGCCTTTTTTTAAAATTAGAGGTAGAAATAATTTAACTGAAACTGAAGCAAAAGAGTATTCAATAAATTTTAGGAGTACTATGTTGATTATCAGCATTCTGAGAAATAATATTGGGGTTAAGTAGAGGAATTGGGAAAACAAGTTATGCTAGTTTGTGTACAGCTTGAAAATAGACAAATATGCTTCATAATGTTTTGAACCTTATTAGGTGATTATTTGAAATGTACACCAAGTTTTATTAAGGAGGATTTTTTTTTGTAGAAAAGTACCATATCACTTAAAGTAATATTTTAAGTCGTATTCATCACCACATATTAAATAAACCTGTATGGGAAAATAGTGCTTACTTTCCAATTGCATGAAGCATTTCATTAAATGAATATATTTTTGAGAAAAACAAATGAAAGAATATAGATTATAAATTTCAGTAGCAAACCAAAGGCATTATATTTTATTTTTAAAAATAGTATCTAATGCATATTTTGTTGTGGTAGGAAACAATTTGAATTTTTATTTGAATAATAAAGAAATGAATATTCTGAAGAGTCTCAGAGCCCTTATTTATTATTTTTTTTTAATTTTAGAGTTTGGGGATACATGAAAGAATTTGCTACATAGGTAACTTGCATGTAGGTGAGATTTGGGCTTCTAAGGAGTCCTCTCTTCCCCAGTAGTGAACATAGTACCCAATGGGTGGTTGTGTGCCCTTTATCCTCCCTCCTTCTTTCCCTCCTTTAATGGTGCCCAGTGATTATTGCTTCTGCCTTTGTGCTAGTGTACCCAAGGTTCAAGGGCCACTTACGAGTGAGAACACGTGGTATTCAGTTTTTTGTTTCTGTGATAGTCTCCAACTGAATCCGTTTTGCTGCAAAGGACACGATTTTGTTCCTGTTTATGGCTGCATATTATTCCATTGTGTATATGTATATTTTCTTTAACCAGTCTGCTTTTGATAGGCACCTGGGTTAGTTCTATCATTTTGCTATTGTGAATAGTGTTGCAATAAACATACATGTGCAGGTATCTTTATGGTAGAGTGATTTGTGTTCCTCTGGGTATATTCCCAGAAGTGAGACTGCTGGGTCTTATTTTTAGTTCTTCAGTAAAAATGACACACTGCTTTCCACAAAGGTTGAACTAGCTTAAACTGCCACTAACAGTGTAGAAATGTACCTTTTCTCAGCAGCCTCTCCAACACCTGTTGTTTTTTGACTTTTTATTTACAGCCATCTTGATTGGTGTGAGATGATATCTCATTGTGATAGTGAAGCTGTCTTCCTTTGAGAAATGTCTGTTCATACCCTTTGCTCACTTTTTAATTTTTTTCTGTCAATTCATTTGCGTTCCTTATAGATCCTGGATGTTAGGTCTTTGTCAGTTGCATAGCTTGAAAATATGTTTTCCCCATATTTTGGGATTTTTTTTTTGATCCCTTGATGGGTTATTTTGCTGTGCAAAAATCTTTTAGCTTGATAAGGTCCAACCTGTCAATTTTAGCTTTTGCTGCAATTGCTTTTGAGGACTTGGTTGTGAATTCATTGCCTATACCGATGTCCAGAAGAGTGTTTCTCAAACTTTCTTCTAAAATTCTCATAGTTTGAGATTTCATATTTAAGTTCTTGATCCATTTTGAGTTATTATTATTATTTTTTATATTGAGTCCAGTTTTATTCTTCTTCCTTGGTTAATTTTACCAGTGCCATTTAATAAATATGCTTTCCTTTTCCCAATGTTTGTTTCTATCAGCTTTGTCAAAGATGAGTTGGATAAAGATCTGTGGGTTTATTTCCAGGTTCTCTGTCCTGTTCCATTGGTCTATGTGTCTATTTTTATACAAGTATCATACTGTCTTGACTGACTTGTAGTAAAGTTTGAAGTCTGGAAGTGTGATGCCTCCAGTTTTGTTTGCTTTCCAGAGGATTGATTTGTCTATTTGGGCTATTTTTTGCTTCAATATGACATTCTGTGTCTTTTCTAGGTCTATGTAAAATGGTGCTGGTAAGTTGAACGGGACTGTGTTGAATCTCTAGGTCTCCTTGGGTAGAATGGACAACTTGACAGTATTGAATCTTCCCATCTATGAGTGTGGGATGTTCTTCCATTTGTTTATGTTGCCCTTGATTTCTTTTGGCAGTGTCTTGTAATTCTTATTGTAAAAGTTTATCACCTGTTTAGTTACATGGATGCCCACGTGTGTGTGTGTGTGTGTGTGTGTGTGTGTGTGTGTGTCTACGGTGAATGGGATTTTTAAAAAATTTGTCTCAGGCTGTTTGTTGTTGGTGTATAGAAATGCAACTTTTTTGTGTGCATTATTTTTTTTAATCTCAAAACATTACCTGTGTGTGTGTGTGTGTGTGTGTGTGTGTGTGTGTGTGTGTGTGTCTACGGTGAATGGGATTTTTAAAAAATTTGTCTCAGGTTGTTTGTTGTTGGTGTATAGAAATGCAACTTTTTTGTGTGCATTATTTTTTTTTAATCTCAAAACATTACCAGAGTCATTTGTCAGTGCAAGGCAGTTTTTGACAGACTCTCTAGAGTTTTCTAGGTATAAAATCATATTAACTGCAAAGAGAGATCATTTAACTTCTTCTACTGCTAATTTCTTTCTCCTGCCTAATGCTCTGACTAGGATGTTCAGTATTAAGTTAAATAGAGGGATGAGAGTAGGCATCCATGTCTTGTTTCAGTTCTTAGGGAGAATGCCTGTTTAGTATGATGCTGGCTGCAGATTTGTCACAGATGGCTATTATCATTTTGAGGAATGTTCCTTTGATGCCTAGATGTTTTAGGGTTTTTATCAAGAAGCAATGTAGAATTTAATCAAATGCTTTTTCTATGTTTAATGAGATAATCATGTGATTCTTGGTTTTACACCTGTTTATGTGATGGATTATATTTGTTGACTTATGTATGTTGAACCAGGCTTGTATCCTGGGAATAATATCCAACTTGTCATAATGGGTGATCCTTGAAATGTGCTATTGAATGTGATTTGCTAGAATCTTGTTGACAATTTTTGCATCTGTGTTCATTAGGGAAACTTGCCTGTAGTTTTCTTTCCTTTTTGAGTCTTTGCCACTTTGGGCTATCAGAATGATGTTAACTTAATAGAATGAGCTAGGGAGAATTCCTTCTCAATTGCCTGGAATACTTTCAGTAGAATTGGTATCAGCTCTTCCTTGTACAACGTGTACAACTTTGGAATTCAGCTGGGAAACCATCTGTCACAGGACTTTATTTGGCAGGGAGTTTTCTTATTACTGATTCAATTCCTTGAATTGTTGTTGGTCTGTTTAGGGTTTTAATTTCTTCCTGTTTCAATCTTGGGAGGTTATGTGATGCCAGGAATTCCCCCATTTCTTCTAGATTTTATTGATTACTCACATACAACTGTTCATAGTAATCTCTGGCAATCTTTTGTATTTCTTCAGGGTCAGTTGTAACATCTCTTTATCATTTCTAATCATGTTTATTTGAATTTCCCCTCTCTTTTTTGTTTATCTGGTCAGAGGTCTGTCAATTTGATTTACTCTTTCAAATAATCAGCTTTTCGTCTTGTTGTTACTTTAGCTGTGCATTTATTTTAATGCTTTTTATTTTTCTACTGATTCTGGGATTGGATTGCTCTTGTGTTTCCAGCTCCTTAAGTGTGACATTAGACTGTTTACTTATGACCTCTCTGTTTTCTTGATATGTGTGTCCAATGTTATAACTTCCCTCTCAGCACTGTTTTCACAGTATCTCAAAGGCTTTGGTGTGTTGTGTCTTTGTTTTTAGGAATTTTTTTAGTTCTGTCTTGATTTATGTGTTAACCCAAAAGTCATTCAAAAGTATGTTGTTTAATTTTCATGTATTTGCCTGTTTTGTGGGGTTCCTATTTGT
Source organism: Tarsius wallacei (assembly GCA_963574415.1). Lineage (NCBI taxonomy): Eukaryota > Metazoa > Chordata > Mammalia > Primates > Tarsiidae > Tarsius > Tarsius wallacei. The sequence goes on from CAUYQG010292717.1 coordinate 7,689, forward strand.
GGTGATATTTATTTTTATTTCACTGTGGTCTGAGAAGATACTTGGCATGATTTCAACATTATAAAATTTGCTCACACTTAATTTATGTCAAAGTATGTGGTTGACCTTGGATTATGTTCCATGTGCTGATAAGAATGTGTATTTTGTGGTTGTTGGGTGAAGTGTTCTGTAGCTATCTATGAGGTTCAGTGGCTCAAGTGTTGAGTTAAGGTTCTGAATTTCCTTGTTAGTTTTTTTGCCTTGATGATCTGTTTTAGGCTGTTAATAGAATATTATAGTCTCTGACTATAAGTGTATGGTTGTCTATGACTTTCTTAGTTTAATTGGCAATAATTTTATAAATCTGGGTGCTCTTATGTTGGGGTTGTATACTTTCAAGATGGATATTTCTTACTGGTGAATTAAGCTTTTTATCATCATCTAGTGTCCTTTATAACTCTTATTTCTTTACATTATGTTTTTTCTGATTCAAGAATAGCTACTCCTGTTCATATTTTGATTTTTGTTTGCCTGGAAGATCTTTCTCCAGCACTTTACCTTGAACCTGTAGGTGTCACTTGTAGAGAGATGGGTTTCCTAAAGGCAGCAGAAGAACAAATCACATGTTTGTATCCAATTTGCCACCCTATACTTTTTGAGTGACTTGTTCACTCCATATACACTTAAGATAATTATTGGCATGCAGGATTTGTTACTGTCATATTGCTATTAAGAGGTTGCTTTGCTTTTTAGGTTTTATGGTTGATTTGTATGGTTTGTAACCTCTGCTTGCCTATGTTTTTGGGATGGGAGGCACAGTTCTTTTGCTTCTGTGTTTGGGACTTTCTTAAGTACCTTCTTGGTCTGGAAATGAAGCTTAGCTTAGTGGTATAGAAAATTCTTGACTGGACTTACTTTTCTTTAAGAATGTTAATGATGGGACTCCAGTTCCTTCTGGTTTGTAGGATTTCTGCTGAGAATTCTGCTGCAAGTCTGATGGGTATTCCTTGGTAGGGACTCTGTCCCTTTTCTCTAACTGCCTTTAGGATTGTTTTTTTCCATGCTCACCTTGTGAAGACAAATTATTATGTGACTTGGGGATGGACTTATTGTATAAAACCTCACAGGAATTATTTGAAGCTCTTACATCTGTATGGTCACTTCTCTAGCGAGATGAGTGAAATGTTTTTGAATGACATCTTGGAAGTCTTATTCTAAGGTGTTCTCAATTTCAACTTCTCTCAGGGGTACCAATCAACTATAGATTTGGTCTCTTTACATAATCCCAAACGTCTTGTAGGCTTTGCTCATTCTACGTAAGGCTTTTCTTCTTGTTTTTGTGGACTAGGTTAGTTCAATAGTTCAGTCTTCAAGCTGTGAGACTTTTTCCTCTGCCTGGTCAATTCAGCTACTCAGGCATGTCATGGTACTTTGAAATTCCAGGAAAGATTTCTTCCTTTCCAGAAGTTGAAATTGTCCCTTTCATGTAATGACCAGCTCAGCTTTCACTTCCTGCACTGTTTTCATTGCCTGAATGATCTGTGTGTCCACCTTCTCATGGATCTCATTAAGTATCTTTACCATCCATAGTCTGAATTCTACGTCTGTCATTAGGGACAGGTGATTTTGTATGGGTTTCATTGCTTGAGATCTGAAAAGTCCTTTCATGGGTATTGACTCATTAAGGTTTTGGGGATTCCTGGTTTATTTTTTTATTTTTTGTTTGTTTTTGCTGTTTCTTTCTTGTCTGTGAGGACAGACTCTTCTCTTTTTATTTTTGCTTTGTTATTTTTTAATTAAAGAAGGTTGCTACTTCTGAGATGGCTGTGTGTGTGTATGTGTGTGCGTGTGTGTGTGTGTGTGTGTGTTGCCTGATCATCTGATCCTCTGGTCCACTTGTTGGGTAAGGCAGCAGTGGCAGAAAGGGTGGGGAACTAGGAGGAATTCATCTGGAACTGCTTCACTGTGCAGTCTGGTAGGAACGGGGTGAGACATTTCCTCTTTTCCCAAGGCTTTCCCTTCCCTCTGCTGTAGGCAACAGAGGTCCTGGCTGAAGCTCTGTTGTTCTATTCCCAGACTGCTTGTCTTTTCAGCAGGATTGGCAAATGCCCAGATGGGCTCTGTGGCTCCACTCTGGCTCAGTTAGTCTTGGGGATATGGAATGGACATTTCCTGGCTGTGACTGCCCCCTTTTCTCCAGGGGTAGAGTAAAATCAGTGGGGGGTTGTTATTTCTTCCTCTGTTTGCAGGTGGGTGGGGCCACTGCCACTGCTGCATTGTGCAGAGAAATGTCCCCAGAAGAATGGCCCCAGAGAAACTTCCCTGAAGTGGCTACATCATGGCCTCTTCTGGGTGATTGGGAGGGAGGGATGGAGAAATGCCTCTGTGTCACACACCACACCTTCACAGTGTTTCCACAGACCCTTTCTGTGGGAGGGAAGGAAAGTCTGTGGCTGTTGCAAGAGGCTCCTGGGAACTGGGATTCCCTGATCTTTCCTTCCAGTGCCTCTGTCTTTGTTAAGGGCAGCCTTCTGTATGCAGTCAGTGTTTTGGGAGGTGTAGAAGGGGGGCCTGAGCTGTCTCTCTCCCTGGCTGACACTGTAAAGGCTCATGTGAGGTGTGTTGAGAAGAAAAGCTGTTTTCACTCATGTTCTCTGTCCCCAAAGGCACTATCCCATTCTCATGTAGAGGCCGCTTTTAGGAGCACCTGGGGCTTGGAATTGTCTGTCCTCCATGTCCTCAGGTGACTGTCTGATAGATCTCAGCTTGCTTTGTCAGGTTGACCCTCAAAGTCCAAGGTCTGCATCTTCATACATGTTTCTCTGCTGAGAGTTGCAATCATGCGATTTCTTTAGTCAGTCATCTTCACCCTCCCCCTCTACATTATGCCTTATAAAATGCAATGAAATGATATTTTCATATTATTTTACTCTATAAAAATGAGGCAATTTAATATTAGTATACATTTATTACTTCTATGAAAGAAATACATATTTTCTTTGGATCTTCCATTACTGATTTATATGATTTTTTTTCTTATAAACTTTCTGCTTTTCAGGATTACAGCTAAGAATTGTATTGTTGCTTATTAATTTGCCCATAATACAATTATATTTTATTTCTACATTCTTTCACTACTGTTTCTTCAGCCTGTATTGCTCTGATCAGACAACTATTTGAAATCGATGTCACTAAACAAGTACAAAAGGTTAGTGAACGATGACAGAATTCTTCAGACAGGGGTAAAACTAAATAAGAGCTAGAATTAATGACAAAAATGTTTGACAAAAATGTTCCTTTCTTTTATAAAGTACTATTTGTCAACCCAATCTTTTCTCCCGCCATGGCACAGTGCCCTACAATCGTAGCAATGTCTTTTCTCATTTAAGGATAAAGGTCACTGTTACATATACTGGTCATTCACTTTTTGCACATTTATGAACACTAGTTTATAGCTTTATCTACTTTTTTATTTCATTTTATTGCATATTGACAAATTATAATTGTATTATTTATGAAGTACAAAGTGATTTTATGATAATATATGCCACAACAGAATGATTGAATCAAGCTAATTAACATATCCATCACTTCAAATACTTATCATTGATTTCTTATATCTAACTGAAACTGTGTATCCTTTGACCCGCACCTTCCCATTACTCCCAGAAAACCTGCCAATGGTAACCACAATGAAATAGTATTTAGCCTTAAAAAAGAAGGAAAAGCCGGGCTTGGTGGCTCAGCCTGTAATCCCGCGCCTTTGGGAGGTTGAGGTGAGTGGATTGCCTGAGCCTGCGGGTTCGAGACCCGCCTGGGCAAGCAAGACCTCATCTCTACAATAAATCAAAAAATTAGCCGGGTGTGGTAGCGCGCGCCTGTAGTTCCAGCTACT
>CAUYQG010292727.1:0-12119 GCA_963574415.1 Tarsius wallacei
TTTTTTGAGTTGGAGTCTCACTCTGTCGCCCAGACTGGAGTGCAGTGGCCGCACCCGACCACCGCAGCCTCGACCTGCTGGTCTCTGGCGATCCTTCCGCCTCAGCCTTCCAAGTAGCTGGAACTACAGGCGCGCACTACCATGCCCAGCTAATTTTTGATTTAGTGTAGAGATGAGGTCTCGCCAAGTTGCCCAGGCGGTTCTCGAACCCGCGGGCTCAGGCAATCCACTCACCTCAGCCTCCCAAAGTGCAGGATTACAGGCTGAGCCACCGAGCCTGGCTCAAAGTATTTCTTAACTTGAGGCATGGGGCCTAGTTGAAAGCCATGCTTAAATACACTTTTAACTAGACCTAAAAGTTTCCTGAAAAATTCCAACTGCAATGGGACAGAGAACTAGAGATGAGTAGAAGAGAAAGATCAAATAAAATTGAGACAAAACCTCTAGGAACCAACAGACATATTTCTCACCTTTGGGAGGGATTCGAGTGTATTTAAACAGATCAGAATAGTGGCCTCCTTTACCCCAGCTTTAGTGACTCCCACTCCACACCCTTCTTTCTCAGAAAGCTGCCTTCTTTCTCTCCACTGTGCACTCATAGACTGTACAAGCTGCCCTATTTAAAATAGGAACCCCTGACCAGGCACCGTGGCTCACCCATATAATCCCAGCACTTTGAGAGGCTGAGGTGGGAGAATCGCTTGAGCCCAGACGTTTGAGACCAGCCTGAGCAACATAGTGAGACCTCATCTGTATAAAAAATACGAAAATTAGACGGGCATGGCAGCGTGTGCCTGTAGTCCCAGCTACTCGGGAGGCCAAGGCAGAAGGATCGCTTGAGCCCAGGAGGAGGCTGTGGTAAGCTGGGATCATGCCCTTATACCCCAGGCAGGGAGAACCTGTTTAACAAAATGGCTTTAAATTGTCTGGATTTTCATCAGAAATGAGTCTCTTTAATGTTTTTTGTGTGTTGTTGGTAAAACTCTGAGAAACTCTGTTGACCAAAGTAAAAGCTCTCTTAAACCACTTAACAACAAATAGGCCCTCATGAAATGTTTGGATTTTTTTTTTCCTTTCTTTTGGGTTTTCTTAAATAATTCAAATATATAAATATTTGAGTTGTTTTTCTCCTGCATTTCTTCTACCCAGGGTAATGCAAAGAAAACAAAGTTTGGGCAAACCAGATCAGAAAGATTTGAATGAAAACCTAGCTGCCACTCAAGGGCTGGCCCATATGATTGCTGAGTGCAAGAAGCTTTTCCAGGTAAGAAATTGAGAAGGTTGGCTCCTTTGTTAAGGATAACATGAATAAGCACAAAACCTTAGGCTTGATCTTTCTTCATGTCTTACCAAAAGATCTTTTTCACAGCTGGAAATTATATACATGGCCTGAGAATGTCTTATTCACATATATTATAATGTATATGCTTGTTAGAGTTAACAGTGTTTGATGTAATTGCCTGCCTCTCTCTGGTATACCGCTTTACTTAAAAAGCAAAAGCAACAGATTATCTGGAACTAAAATTCTGTATCTAAATTAACCAGGCTTGGTGGCGTGTGCCTGTAGTCCCAGCTACTGGAGAGGCTAAGGTGGAAGGATTACCTGAGCCTAGGAGATCAAGGCTACGGTGAGCAGTGATCACACCACTGCATTCCAACCTGGGTGGCATAGTGAGACCTTGTCTCAAAAAAAGAAAAAGTTCTGAGAAAGAATCTGAGAAACCTGCCTTGATCGATATAACTTAGCCCCCTTACTGTAGATTTGGAAAGAAGAATCCTATACACAGGAATACATCTAGGAAGGTGGTCTGTCAGCAGAGATATCCCAATGTCTGTGGGAAGATGTCAGCATTGCTTGGAGAGCCCAGCTATTGTTTCAAGCCTGCCTTTTCCTTTGATGAGCACTGAGAATGAGGACAAGTAGATTCACCCCTTTTCATCTCTCATGTCCCATGCAGGTTCCTGAGGAAATGAGCCGATGTCGTAATTCCTATACGGAACAAGAGCTGAAGCCCCTCACTCTGGAAGCCCTGGGACGTCTGGGTAATGACGACTCAGCTGACTACCAGCACTTCCTCCAGGACTGTGTGGATGGCTTGTTCAAGGAGGTGAAAGAGAAGTTTAAAGGCTGGGTCAGCTACTCTACCTCTGAGCAGGCTGAGCTGTCCTATAAGAAGGTAAATCTTCTTCTCCCTGTTGTCAACCAGTTGAGTCCAGCAGTCAGGACTTGGGTTGATCAGTGATGAGACTCTTCTGCCAACTGTAACCTCCATGGGGATCCAGAACCCAGAGCCTTCCTTGTAGCACTGGGCAGCCAAGTGATTCAGATTCCCCCAGGTCAGAGGAAACCTGTCAAAGGAGGAGTAATACTTATCTTGTGTAACACTTAGCGGAGGATTTCAAGTGATTTCTTTTTTTAAATTTAATTTCATTTTTTTTTTTAAAGCAGGATTTATTGAGAGGACAGAAAAGGTCCCAGAGTGGGAAGGGGGACCCAAGGGGTTGCCCTATTTTATTTTAGAGTTGTGGGGTACAAGGTAGGATTGTGTACATAAATAGTTTAGGTACAGGTGAAATTTGGGGCCTCTCATTGGACCTCACTTTGCCTGGATTAAGATCAGGCATCCTTATTGATGTTATGTGCCCCCTTCCTCCCCCACCCCCCACAGTGTCCCACTATTTTTTGTAGTATTATGATAGGTGTAAAAGCAATCTAAAACAATTTCTAATGAAATCCTTTGATTCCACAGAATCACACCAGGGTTCTCTGTAGTGTTTTGCCAATGTCATTGAGCTTCTGGGAATTTTATGACATGCTTAGATTTTTCTACAATTTGGTCAGAATCCCCTTGAACTCTTCTGTGTTTTTGGTTGCTCTACTCTTGGCCCTTAAATGAGCAGGGAGCGTTTGGAGGAAATGAATTGTTAGAATGAAAAATCCCTTGAGGGCAGAGGCATCTTGTCGATGTCAGCAGGATAAGTCCATAGGTGGTATTAATACTATCTCTACCACTTTGAAAATAAATAAGGAGAGTAGGTTGGATGGCCATGTAGGTTTTGGGAGTGCAAATAAATGATCTTACATTATTACATTCATCCTGATATAGGTCCCCGAAAAACCAATATAATTATTTTTGGCTGGGCTCAGTGGCTCAGCCTGTAATCCCAGCACTTGGAGAGGCCGAAGCGAGTGGATTGCCTGAGCCTGTGGGTTCGAGACCCACCTGGGCAACTTGGGGAGACCTCGTCTCTACAATAAATCAAAAAATAGCCAGGCGTGGTAGCGTGCACCTGTAGTTCCAGCTCTTGGAAGCCTGAGGCAGAAGGATCGCCGGAGCCCCGCAGGTCAAGGCTTCGGTGGCCGGGAGCATGCCAGTGCACTCCAGTCTGGGTGACAGGGTGAGACTCCAACTCAAAAAAAAAAAATTATTTTTGCCAGAGTTGACAACAGCTATTTTGTTCCCTTTTCTAGCTTGCTTTTGAATATACTTGGGGACAGCAGCCTATTTTTTTTTCCCATCCCCCACCTCAACAGCAGCCTATTGAAGTCATAGATGTGTTAGCCTCTGAACATATGACCATGGTCCCAGCTAACAATTTGCCTTCAAAGTCTAGGTGTGTGTGGATTCTCTTAGCACTGAAAAACACATCCTCTTCTCAGGTTAGTGAAGGACCCCCTCTAAGGCTCTGGAGGTCAACCATCGAAGTCCCTGCTCTGCCTGAGGAAATCTTAAAGCGCCTACTTAAAGAACAGCACCTTTGGGATATAGACCTGCTGGATTCAAAAGTGATTGAAATCCTGGACAGCCAGACTGAAATTTACCAGTATGTCCAAAACAGTATGGCACCCCACCCTGCTCGGGACTACGTTGTTTTAAGGTGAGAGCTTCCATATTACTTTCTGTGTTAAAGATGACTCCATATCCGAACTGAGCCTATATGTAACGGAATCTTACAAGATGATGTAGTTATTCAAAATAGAACATATGTCTCCAGAAAAGTAGTGAACCCTTTCAGATACAGAAAATATATCCACATTTATTCCAGTTCTGAGTCCCTCACTGAAAATTGTTTGAACTCTTTGGAGCAAAACTCAGGAAAAGAAGCCCACCCAAATGAATACACTTATTGGTAGCAGATTTTTGCCCCTTTTAGGATAGGTTTTCTTATTAGAAACAGCTAGTGAATGAGTAAGTCAGGAACCAACATTTGAGTCCCATGGGAGATGGGAGATGTGCTTAAGGCTGATTTATATGTAATGCATAAAGTTTCTAGGGACATTACTGAAAGAAGAATTCCAAAAATCTTTGCAGAAATGTCACATTGGAAGTCCAGAACTTTTTTTTTCTTTCTTTCTTTCTTTTTTTTTTTTTTTTAAGAGTTGGAATCTCACTCTGTTGCCCAGGGTGGAGTGCAGTGGCACATCACGGCCACAGCTGCCTCGACCTGCTGGGCTCAAGCGACCCTTCTGCTTCAGCCTTCCAAGTAGCTGGAACTACAGGCACACACCACCACGCCTGGAAATTTTTTTTATTTATTGTAGAGATGAGGTCATGCCATGTTGCCCATGCTGGTCTCTAATCCCTGGGCTCAGGCAAGTCCAGAACTTTTCAAACAGCCAGTACTCCTTTGAGTGTCTATGGGCTAAGACATTTGTGAAATACAAAAGTGGTTTTAAGCTGCACCTCAAACGGATTCTGTTTTTAAAGAAGAGACTGTCTGAGCACACACACACTCTGTAGAAGCAGCTCTGTACAGAGATCCTCATTCCAGAGTTCTTGTACAGCAGTGTCTAAGTGAATACCACAGACTGGGTAATTTATAACGAACAGAAATGTGTTGGGCTCACAGTTCTGGAGGCTGGGAAGGCCAAGATCAAGGGGCCTTCATGCTGTGTCATCCCATGGTCAAAAGGACAAAGAAAAGGCAAGAGAGAGTGAGAAAGCAAACTTGGCAGCCTCAAGCCCTTTTGTAATGGCATTAATCCTCCTCCCATTAGGCCTCGCTTTCCAACACTGTTGCATTGGAGATTAAGTTTCCAGCACATGCTTTTTGGGGGACACATTCAAACCATAGCAAGTACTTTAGATGATGCCATTTACCGAGGCCCGGGTCACACAGTAGAGCCAGTGTCCCTGGCCCCACAGCTGTCTCCCTTTAGAGTAAAGCAACATTTTAAACTTGGCTTCCAGGAAATTCCATTTTCCCCCAATCTGGTTATATCTCTACAGGACCTGGAGGACTAATTTACCCAAAGGAGCATGTGCCCTTTTACTCACCTCCGTGGATCACGACCGGGCCCCTGTGGTGGGTGTGAGGGTTAATGTGCTGTTGTCCAGGTATTTGATTGAACCCTGCGGGCCCGGAAAATCCAAACTCACCTACATGTGCAGAGCTGATTTAAGGTACGTTCTCAGTGTGATTTTTCGACATGATGAGGGTCATAAAAGAGATACAGACTTTTTGTCTGATGTGCAGAATGGCTTAAATGAATCCATCGTGTTTCTTGGTGACTTCATGTTTATAAAATAGCATCTTCATGTTTGTTGGTCTTTTGGGTACTCCTTCATAACTTGAATCTCTTGGAAAATATGATACTAGAACAACGCAAATATGGTAGTTCTACTACAAATTTAAAGCCACAGGAAACAATCGCTTTTATGCATTTGCACTAGCAAGCAGATGTTTCTCATTTTATTTCAGGGCTTTCTAACTTAAATAAATCATCTGCTTTTCCTTTCTGCGATAGGGGCCACATGCCAGAGTGGTACACAAAATCTTTTGGACATTTGTGTGCAGCTGAAGTTGTAAAGATCCGGGACTCCTTCAGTAACCAGAACACTGAAAGCAAAGACAGCAAATCTAGGTGATTACTGAAGCAAGACGACTGCCTTCACCACCTGGGTGTTTGGTTTCTAGAACCTTGGCGATCCTTGGAAGAATGGGTTCTGTGTCTGATCCTGAAACAAAGAAAACTACAAATTGGGAGTATAGGAATTGACTATGGTGGTTTGATACATTTTTTAAGCTGCTTCCTGTTTGTTTAAGGTCTATATGAATAGACCTTGACTGGAATTTATAAGACTGTGCAAAAAAACAAAAAAGTGTTTGTATTCTTATTCAGATTGCTTCTGAGAAGCAAAACTCTTTAAATACATTACGGAAGATAATGAAGATACTTCATTATTTTGTGATATTGGTGTATGTATACCTGTGTCATTTTATGTTCAGTGTGTTGAGGGACTGGTGTATCCACTGGAATAGTTGGTACTCTTTGACATGTTTTCTCACCGAGATGAGCAAAAGAAAGGTTTGCACAGAGGAGTGTGAATGTGTTTGTTGCTGGTTGAATGACCATAGATGTATACGATGGGTTCAGTGTCTGGCACACTGAGACGCCTCCAAGAAGGAGATTGATGAATCAGGTTCAGTTTAACCTGGAATATCTGACTACCCATGGATCCATCCAGAAAGGGGCCCAACACCTTTGTTCATTTATTATTTGTTTTCCAAGTTACTAAGTGTATTCCTTCTCCATGAACCTCTTCTGTACTACTTGGGTTGTAATAGATTTACTCTGATACCCATTTCAAATGCCATTTGTTTTTAGACTCGATTGCAAATAGTTATGTGTTTTAGCCAGTATAGATTAGTTCAGCGATGAGCCCACGCCGGCTCCAAAGCACAGGGTTTTTTTGTTTTGTTTTTAAGTAGAGATGTAAACACTGAACACTCTTAACATTTACTCTTGAATCAAGCATCAAAACGTTTTCCCTGTTAGAATTCTTTGCATTTTCATTTTTTATGAAGAAACTCTTTCTACCTTAAATAAATCATCTGCGTATGGGAACATAGGAAACTATGTGTGTCCCAAGGAAGTCTCTGAACATTTAACCCAGCCACAGAAGGCGTTTTTTTTTTTTTTCTTTTTTTTTCTTGTTAGCCGCATTCCTAAAAGCCGCACATGCTTGATTGGGTTTGTTCTTCTTATCAGCAAATAGGTTTTCTGGTTTAATGACGTTTTTGTTTTATTTTTTCTTATGTTTCTTTTTCTTTTCCTTTGGAATGCCCTTGAAATATATTTTTAGTGGTAATGGACAATAGTAATCTTAGCGAAAACAACAAACCAGTGCAGTTTTTTGGAAGGGTGGTCTTTATTCAGGTTTTACTGTAATGGTAAAGATTGACTCAAGAGACAGTATTAGTAAATTTATTTTGTATGGATCAAAAGTGAATCCTGTATGAATGAGAGTTGTAAGAAGGATTTTTTTTTGTTGTGACATAATTTAGTTGCCATTATCAGTGTTATTTCAAAGGTTCTTTGAAGAAGTTCTGGGGGTCAGATTAGAGTTTTAAAATTGGAGTATTTTGGATGTCAGCGTTCCTCATGAAGATATACTTGTATATCCAATTTTGATGGCTTTCAGACTTGTAAGATTGTATGTTGTATATAACATTCTATTATGAAACATGTACACATGTCCACTGTGCTTTCAAACATAGATAAAGCATGATAAAGATTATTATTTAAAATATACTTGTATTTATACCTCAGATATTCTTTTGGGTTTTGTACCTCAAGGCTCCCCCCCCCCCATTGTAAATACACTTTACATGAATACAGTCTAAGTGAGAAAAGTAAATAAAAGGAAGAGGTTTATAACTCGCTCTATATCTGTACAGAATATAATCAATAAGTGCACTATTAAATGTTTAAAGTAAGGGAAACGTCTGGCCTACTTTCCTTTGTATAATTGCATTGCACTCCCACCCCCAAAGCCAGAGTTCGCAAAGCACAGCATTCTAACATCAACTAAAATCAAAAGATAGGTTTGCTGAAGGCAAAAATTTGACTGCAGATCATTCCAAGGCCAAACTGCAACTGAGCCACTCACTCACAAACAGGAAACCCTGGTGAAGGTTCAGGAAGCATGGGGACACTCTCCAAACAAAGCTCCGGTTAGGAAACGATGCTGAGAAAGTTACGAGAAGAAACAAGAAGAGAAAAGATGCTCATAAGCAAAGTCAAGGTCACCGATTAATTCCACGAAAGGTCTCTTTCCCACTGTTTAGCTTCCCTGTTGAAAGAATTCCTTACATATTTGACAAGAGAAGAATTTGAAGGATATAAACATGTTCAAAAACTCTGCTGAAGTCGTCTAAAGCATCACTACAACTTATTTGTGTGACTAATTGCCTAGATTGTAAGCTCTTTGAGGGCAGGGCTCGTCTCCTATACATCTTTATAATCCTCTGTAGCAGCTTTCAGTATTTTGTACATGTAGGCACCTAATAAATTTATTATTTGCTAAACTGAGTTGACTGAATTAGCATCTGTTATTTCTAAAGAAAGAGAATGTAGGATTCCATCCATCTTAAACCACTTTGACTCATCACTGCCTACCCTGTTGATTTCAGAGATTGGAAGTGGTTAAACCTAAGGGGATCTTGAAGTTTAAACTGAAAAAGATGACGTAAATTGTTATGCCTAGTAGAGTCTTATTAAAACCGTGGCATGCGGTTCAAATAGAGGAAAAATAGCCAGGTGTGGTAGCGCACACCTGTAGTTCTAGCTACTTGGCTGAGGTGGAAGGATCGCCCGAACCCAGCAGGTCCACGCTGGGGTGGCCGTGAGTGTGCCATGGCACTCCAGCCTGGGCGACAGAGTGAGACTCCAGCCCAAAAATAAAATAAATAAAATAGAGGAAAAAACGTATGCCCCCAATTTCACACATTGGAAAATAAGGAAGATTAAACATTAATGAGCTAACCGTCTGTCTCAAGAAGTTAGGGGGAACAAGCTACAACAGAAACCTTAAAAAGAAGGGAATTGCTATTGTCTGAGTGTTTGTGTCCCCCTCCCCCCCAAATTCATATGTTGACAGCCTAACCCCCAAGGTGATATTAGGAGGTGGTTAGGGCCTTTGAGAGGTGATGAGTTCATGAGGGTGGAGTCCTCATGAATGGGATTCGTTCCCTCATAAAAGAGGCTTGAGAGAGACCCCTCACCCCTTCCGCCTCTCGAGGAGGCAACAAAAAAGAGCTGTCTATGAACCAGAAAGTGAGCCCTCAGAAGACATTAACCTTGATCCTTAGTCTCAGACTTCCCAGCCTCCAGAACTGTGAAAAATAAATGTGTTATTTATTTAACAACAACAAAAGCCTAATGGGGTCTTATTTAAACTGACAAATGGTGAAAAAGATACCACAGAGATACTATGGCTGCTGATGCTAAATTTAAGAGTTTTTTTGTGATAGAATTTCAGCCCATCCCATGTTTCACTTACAATAAGTACGATGTCTATCTTAGAAGATGTTTTACTGTGACATATTTACTCTGGACATAAACGGGAGAAAAACCCAACCTTGTTATTTTTTAAAAAGACACACACAACAAAGCCTTTTTAAAATGTGACTTTTACTTCAGACCTGGTTTGCTCAGAGCTGTATAAAATAAAGGTCAAAATGTCTTAGGTTTGCATACCCGATACAAGGTGTCTGAAGAGTTCTGGAGTCATCGGTTACCAGTAGGTAACATAACACGGTGTCACCAGGATGGAGTAGCTGCCCTCACAGTCCCCTGCTGTGGGTTTAGAATGCTTCTGACACTCCACCCACCATTTGCTTATTTAGCTCATCTAGTCACCTGTTCTCCACCAACTGTGTACCTCACACTGAAGACAGAGCCGTGAGCAAGACTGGCATCACCCTGCCCCTGCAGAGTTAAGATATGCCCTCACAGATACTAAAATAGAAGTGATAATGCCGTGTGGTGAGCATTAGAACAGGTTCTTACGCAGTTTGGAGGGGGACTTAAGGTCTTCACAAAGCTCAAGGTCATTGCTCTAAAGACTCCGTTTACCCTTGTGACACATAGAAGGAGGACATGATTCTCCCCTTGTACAAGCATAGAGCAGTTAGACATGTGGTCTGACAGCAACTTACCCATTTCCTCTCATCGTTCATGACTTCTTGAATTCATGGATAACATCTTCTGACAGGCTTCTTAACTTGCAAGCCAGGATCGGAATCCTGGTCTTGTGATTTATTTCTGCAGTCCCTCGTCATGCCCTTCCCACCACACAAGAATGGCGTGAAGTGCTACTAAGATATTTGTGAAGGTGCTTTGAAAAGCAAGGGCTTGGCCGGACAGGGTGGCTCATGCCTATAATCCCAGTGCTTCGGGAGAATAAGGCAGGAGGATTCCTTGAGGCCAGGAGTCAGACACCCGCCTGGGCAATGTAGCCAGACTCTGCCTTTATTAAAATTAAATGTCAAATTTAAAAATAGAAAGGCAAGGGCTATTCAACTGTAAAGAAACACTCAAGAAAGCAAAGTGGAATTGAGCCCAAATGCTTACCTCCCCTGCCTATGGAAGCGTACATTAATGATTATAAAGCAGAAATCCCAAACAATGAGATCATGGCATGCATGTCATCTTGGTGTTCCATCAGGATGAAATTCGCCTAAGGAATTTAAATTCCACTTGCCCAAGGAATGCAAATTACAAAAGATTTCAAAAAGCCTGTGGCAGGAGAAGCTCAGGTAGGTCTGTGCAGTTGCAATGAGTTTGGGCCCATTCTGGAGGGGATGATCAGACTTTTGCTGGCAGGGAGTTTGCTTAATCATGTTGGTAACTGTAGCCTGAAGTAATTACCCTTGCTGTGTATACAAAGTTCCCATTAGAGCAGCCGGTTTGCCCGTCTGGACCCAAGGCTGTTGACACCTATAGTATAAACACCTTCTGCACAGATTTTTCATCTCCTTGGACTTTTTTAAAAAGGGAGGGGAGCCTGGGCATGTTGGCTCAGCTTGTAATCCCAGCACTTTGGGAGGCTGAGGCGAAAGGATTGCCTGAGCCCAGGGGTTTGAGACCAGCCTGGGCAACTTGGTGAGACTTTGTCTTTACAATAAATCACAAAAAATTAGCCGGCGTGGTGGTGCGCATCTGTAGTTCCAGCTACTTGGAAGGCTGAGGCAAAAGGATCGCCTAACCCCAGCAGGTAGAGACTGTGGTGGCTTTGAGCATGCCACTGCACTCCAGCCTGGGAGACAGGGTGAGACTCCAACTCAAAAAAAAAAAAAAAAAAGGAAGGGGGGTTAAGGGCTAGAAATGTTAAAAATCTTAGGGGTTTCTCATTTCCTTTTTTCTCTTTTTTTTTTTCTCTTTCTTATTAAGATACAAAGCATTGCGGAAAGGAAAAAAACTTGACTCTGCTTATGACTCTGAAACAAGGCTCTCAGCAACCATGATGAGTGACATGTTCCTGTAAGTACAGTCTGATTTCCAGGGAGGTTGTTTTGAAAAGCTTTGTAAATTACAGATGTTTTTAAAAACACAAATGTGTTAGGTCCAAGTCTGCAAGGATTTCTTGAGCTACCAATTATTGTAATAGTATAATGTGCCAGGCATGGGGATGTAGGCTTACATACAGTGGGTAGCTCATTAAATTCTATGGCAATCTTTTGAAGGAGAACTTATTAGCCCCAATTTATGATGAAAATGTTTAAAGGAGTAGGAAGGCTTAAAGAAATCCAGGAACAATATAATGTTTGCAAAGGGACTCGAGATTCTAGAACAGCACTCGACATTATGCTATGGTGAAAATGTCCCATATCTGCCCTAATAATGGTAGCCACTGGCACACATGGTTATGGCTAGTGTGACTGGGGAGTTGAATGCTTAATTGTATTGAATTTTCATTAATTTAAACTTAAATAGCTGCATGTGGCTAGTGGCTACTGTATTGGATTGTGCAGATGTGACTTCAAAGATCTAAGAATATTTCCAAGCAATCCAATCCCTATTGCTCTCTTATACCTATAATAATCCTCTAGGAAGGAAGGAAAGAAGGAAGGAAGGAAGGAAAGAAAAAGAGAGAAGGAAGGAGAGAGGACAGAGAGGATGAGGGAGAGAGGAAGAAGGGGGAAGAAAAAGAGGACGGAAGGAAGGAATGGAGGGAGGGAGGGAGAGGGAGGGAGGAAGAAAGGGAAGGAAAGGCAGGAGAAAGAGAAGGAGTGGGGGGAAGAAAAAGAAAAAATGAAAGGAAGGAAGGAGGGAGGAAGGAAAGAAAGAAAGAGAAAGAAGAAAGAAAAAGAAGGAAGGAAGGGAGAGGGGA